>JACXGM010001350.1:0-55845 GCA_016801145.1 Umbra pygmaea
CGCAGATGGCTCAGTGGGTAGGGAGTCAGACTTGTAGTCAGAAGGTTGCCAGTTCGATTCCCGACTGAGCCAAATGTTGTTGTGTCCTTGGGCAAGACACTTTACCCTAATTGCTCCCAGGTCGTTGCTGTAAATAAGAAATTGTTCTTAGTCAACTTACCTGGTTAAATAAAGGTTAAATTAAAAAAATTAAATTAAAATGCATATGAATCCTCTACCCGTGAGGTTTTCAACTGTTCCATATCTTTAGATTTTTTTATAATTGCCCTGACATTGCTCAGTGGTGTAGTCAATCAATTTGTGGATCTTCTTGTATCCATTACCAGATTTATGAAGGTCTATGACCATCTGTCTCTTTTGAGCTGCCAGTTCTTTTGTTTTCTTCATGGTGTTGGATGACAAAGGGATAATGCATGCGTGTTACTTCATTTTTATAACCTAGTGATACAGGAAGTGATGTAATGGCTCAATATAGTTTCCATAAAAAGTAGAATTTCATTCCTGGTTTATTGTTGGTAGATGTTAGGTACAATAATCTTTAAAGTTGCCAATGATTTTAACCTTGATTTGGAGAACATCGATTTTTTATTTAATCAATAAATTATTTTGGTTTGTTCCATTGAAACATTAATAAAGCACAGTATTTCTCATATGTGGTATTTTGAGTTTCTCAAAAATTGTATTGTTTATATTTTTACAGTATTGTTTGTGCAATGCCAGTCAGAGGTGCCAGTAATTTTGGAGCCCACTGTCCTGTATCAAGCAATGCATGGTGGAGCAATGCTCAGCTGTCTACTTATAGCTGCCATCCACTACAGGCAATTAAGATTATTTATTTCAGTGCGTATTTGCAGGTCATTGAGTCTTGTGGTGATGTAACTTCACTTGAGCTAGTGATCTTCAGGCTTTAACTCTGTCTTCTTTGGTTGGGTGTGTTGAGCTAATGGTCCAAGGGTTAAATTCCTGGTTTACCTGTGCAACTACCTTGCTTTTAATCTTTCTACTTACTAAAGTGAATAATAAGTGTCCAATGAGGGCAGCTTAGCCAATAAATCTTACATGTGTGATCGAAATGCCCTGACTGTGTCAAACTGAAAATGAATTGGAAGACCTATTGAACTTTGAATTGGTTTACGACAGTATGTGCTGTATATATTTTTTCCTATGCAGATTGTTGCTGATACTTGTTCAAAGCTTCCTACTAACATATTATGAATGAGTAGAAATCATGGTAGCAAATTGTATGAATTACCTTGTTTTTTTCTTACACTGTTTTGTACTATTGTAATAAACGATGTGTTCAAAGCTATTAGAGAAACTAAATGTTAACATGTATAAAGATTTTTATAAGATCATGATGAACCAGAAAGAAATTAACCATGTCAAATAGCCAAACTCATCCCTGTCAAATAGCCTACTGTAGGTAAGCTGCCTTTGTTGATTATTTAACCAATATTCAACCAGGATGTCCCTTTTGACATGTTACATGTTCCACAGATTACTGCAGGTTTTCTTTTCTTTATTTTAGCAAATCAGCAGATTAGACACTGTCCTGCGTGGAACGTGGAAGTTTGACATCTCTAACAAGTACAAGGGTATGTAAGAGTGTATGGCTCAGTGGGTAAGGCAGGGTGGATCCTGGAGAGCCACACTACATCAGTCAAACAAAAATAGACAGGCAAACTACTAACCATGTCTGGATCTATTTGTGTTCTGTCTCATCCTTCAGCTTTTGTGGGTGGGTTTTCAACTGTCAGCCACACCCAAAGAATATTTGGAGCAATCAAATATTAAGAAAATCACAAATCAAACACTGTATTTTGTAAGGTAAACCACAGTCTTTTTATTACCAACCAATAAGTTTTCTTTAGCTAAAAAACAAATGTTTAAGCATCATGTTATTGCCATTTATGACACGGGGTGTCAGGGTAGCCTATAATGGCTATAGCATCTGATCAATCACTGGAAGTTATTCGAATCTCCGAGCCGTTGAATAAAATGGCTGTTCTGAACAGTAACAACACTGATTGCTCCCATGTAATTGCTGAGCGTTATCCTTATGGTCATTTACCGGACCAAATGAGGGTTAATAAATTACAGATCACTTAAACGAGGACATATCTATCTGACACACGTTCAGCGCAGAGGTTCTGATACTAGTTCACCAAGTGACCTCATCGTCATCGACACAATAATGTATTAGTTATAATTGCACAATTTGTAGAGATATGTCGAAAATAATATAAAAATGTGTAATGTAAACAGATTATCATACATTTACGCATTGCAAAAACTATATGTCTATTTAAAACGTCAACAATCTTGTTTACATCACAACATGTATTACTTTTCCTCGTGATGAACGTATCTTAATAGTGATTCACACCGCTGGGAACGAGACCATTTAGCTGCAAACAATGAAGCTTATTGACAGATACCAGATTAAGACTGGCACATGCAGCTCTCGCGCGCTCTCCTTCGCCACCTACTGGTAGCATGAGGTGGTACCTGAAGACCATTCAGGTTGCACAGATAATCCAGCTTCTCCAGGATGTCACAGCCATACATGCCATCACAAAATGGTTTGCTGCGTCTCCCAGTAGTCTCAGGAGCATAGAGGAGATACCAGGAGACGAGCCGTTACATGAGGAGAAATGTCAGGGATGTAGAAGGGCATCAAATGAGGGCCCGACATCCTCTAGAGCAGGGGTCTTCAACTCTAACCCTACGGGGTCTGGAGCCTGCTGGTTTTCTGTTCTACCTCAACATTTTTTGGACTCACCTGTTGTCCCAGGTCTAAATAAGTCTCAGCTCAGATTAGAGGGTTGCAATGAAAAAGTGGAGTGTCTGGCTTCGAGGTCCAGAGTTGAATACCCCTGCTCTAAAGGGACCTGTGCTCACAGCCCAGCGCCCTGCAGCTCGACTCTGGAGCTACATTTGTGTCTTTATATCACAATCAAACTTTTTGCTTTGCAAACAAAACTATTTTTTTCAAAAGCAAAACACGTTTTAATCAAATATTATATAATATATATATAAAAAAGTAGAAAACTTTTGCTTGCAAAACAAAATATTTGCTTGCAAAAAATAACAGTGTTGTAGCTTACACCAATAATAACTTAAAATGTAGTTGGCACGAAATACGCCAACAGAAGAACTTCATAGCTTCCACCATTTGGAAAGAAAAACTCCAACTGGGACCCATCCTCTAACCCAAACAGTAAGTCTAGTATGTTATTTGTCGTACCTACAAAGCATAGCTACCTTTGCAAACTTGGGTCATCTAATTGTTCATAATTCTTAGTTTACTGTAGCTAGTGAGTGTATTTACCATATGCATAGATACGTGCAATTGCATGTACAGTAATGTTGATAAGGAATATAGTTTAATCAATGTGTTCATATTGGCTAACTAGCCGTGTCGACAAGTAGCCTTATTAACCATGTATTTATCAGTAGATGTTGAAAATACACCACACTATAGTACTATGACATACATTAACACTGAACTGTTCATGTAAGCTAACTTTAGTGAGATGTCAGAGACTATCTGGCCTAATTTAATATTTTAATTTAACATTTAAACACATCATTTAAAATGAAAATCACTGCTCCTGGAAGCAAACAAAATTTTATTTGTAACTTGAAGCAGACTGCAAACTCTTTAAAACCCAACTCAAGCCATTATGGAAGGTGATACAAGTGCCTCGTCATACCAGGATGGCTGTGAAGAATGATGGAAAGGCAATTGCTGCACATTGTCACTGCTTTGCAGGGTGATGAACAGTAGGCTAACTTCAAATATTTACAATTACCACTAGAAAAGAGGATGTCTATAGACTGCCTTGAACATGTCACTCCTACTAAAGTCAGGTAAGGCTTAGAATGCCTGGCCTGGCACAGTTGCTGGTTCTGCAAGCTTACAGGAAACGCACATGGTATGGGTTTCATGTAAGTTCACAGGACAAGTGACTGCCTGGCTATGCAAAACTTTGGTTATAACAATCATGTAAGGCTTAAAATAATATTCTTCATCTATCCTGAGTATTATTAATATTCAATCTCAGTCTTTTACATGAAATGGAGTTACTTTGTCTTGTGTTTTTAAAGTTCTGTCATGCAGGCTATGCTGAGGAGATCACCTGAACCCTGAAACAATGCATCATCTTCAGTGGCCAACAAGATGAGGCTTTCGTCAATGAGACAGTGGGTACAATAGGCACATACATGTGCTTGTTCGGTGGGATCCTCTACCCTAGAGATTGACCAAGAGAATTATTTTTTTTCACCTTGATTTAATGAAGTAGGCCAACAGAGAACTGATACTCAATTGCAGGAGTGACCTGTCAAGAAAGAGCTTATTAATGCAACAAAGACAAAGTTAATTTTGAATTACACTAAATACTCAAAAGAAATGTGTATATTCAGTGCGTACAATTAAGGTCTGTTAAGACAGAGATAAATAAATACACCATGGTGGCAGAGCAGAAATGTTAGAGCAGTAACACTGGAGCATGACTGAAAGTCTCAAATTCAGATAAAACAAACTGATTACAAATATTCAACATATAGAATATATCTTTGTTTAAAATAAAAAGTTTATTAGCAAAATGTATAAGATCTTAGTGATCATTTTTATCCAAAGCATTTAAAAAGTAATTGTCACAAATTATTACTTGCAATCGGAGACTACAGAGCATGCAGACAGGAGGGCAGTATAGTAAGGTAGATGATTTTACAGTACATGCAATACATTAAATCACAAAATGTTAATCTTTCAAATGAGCTAACAATATCAATTAATGTAGCTTCGTTGACAACAAATCATTGTGGTCCATTGCTTGTGTTTAAAGAAGTCAGTTCTGGGTTTACTTCAGCTGAGGTTTGGAATTGTGCTTAAAGAATTGACACGAAACTGTTTACATTTTTGCCACTTTCCTGTTTTCCATTAAGTTCTGCAGAGACTTGACAAGCTGCAGTAGAAGTGGCCCATCATTGACATGGAAGGTCCTCTTCAAGACGCCAACCACCTGCTTCATAATATAGATACACCTAGAGAATTGTTTATATCAATAAAAAAAATCTTGTAACACTATATAACACTATCAGATAGTATGGCTACACAGCTTTCAGGATGTGAAAATAAAGTATTGTTGTTGTATATTCATGATTGTCTGAGGGTTACTGGTATTGGAGTCACACACTGTTTGACCTATTTGACATGTATCAGGTAAACCAGTGGTTCCCAAACCTCTCCCCAAGTACCTCGAGACAGTCCATGTATTTAAACAACCCCTGAAGCTAGCTAACCTGATTCAACTTGTCTACAAATCAACAACTCTTTGATTAGTAGATCTAGTGCACTAGTTCTGGGCTACAGTTAAACTGTGGCCTGTCTGGTGGAACTTGAGGGAACCACTGGGGTAAACCATTTGTATTGACCAATATCTAAATATGTAAAAAATGTATATGAATATATACTTACCAATTTGAATCTAAACACTGGCTTTGATTCTAGATTTTACAATCCCCCCCCTGGGAGATTCCATACTGCCGCAGGTGAACGTGGTTAGCAGATCAATCAGAGCCAAGTTGTCATAGTATCTGAAACAAATGTGTAAAACAAAAACCCCTAGCCTACAGTTTTAATCATTTGGTGCAGAGATATTCATTCCATGTTCCCGTGAGATGCTATTCTGTAAATTTTTGTTTAGCACAGCTGATGCTAATCATTACTAGGATTAAATGCCAACTCAGGGTAGTCGCAACTAGGGTTGGATGGAAAACGTACAGAATTGCGGCTCGCGGGAGCAGGAATGAGTATTGCTGATTTAGCAGATGCTTTTATTCTGAGCGACTTAGTGAATACAGGGGCATCTCCCTGGAGCAACCTAGGGTAAAGTGCCTTGTTATAATGACACAATGAAATTTGGCAGTCGTTAATTGAACTGGCAACTTGTGGTTTAATTGTAATGATACATGATTTATGTCAACCTTCATCTTGGTTCAGTTTTGCAGTGTATTCTAGGTTTTAAACCTTTTGAAATGTGGAGAGGTAAAAAAAATCATGTTTGAGATGTTGGTACAAAGATGATACATGATTAGATGCTTATACTCCAAACTTTATTCAGGTATTTGATGTCACAAATTGGACAACAAGCAAATAAATATTTAACTGTTTTCAATTAATTCAAATTAAGTTTGTCCAGTAAAAAATCTATCAAATTTATTTTATTAAGCCCTTTTTACAACAGCAGTCATCACAAAGTGCTTTGACAGATACCCAGCCTATAACCCCCAAGAGCAAGCAACAAGAAGTGATGCACAGTGGCTAAGATCTAGGAAGAAACCTAGACAGAGGCCAGACTCAAGCGGGTGGCCAGTTCTCTTCTGGCTGAATGGGGTGGGGGATCTTAAGGTACACAGTATTAAGGTCCCATTGTTTATCAGTGTGTGATTAGTGTCAATAAAAAGAGGTAGAATTGAAATTGCACTTGAAATGTTTGTATTTGAAGGCAACAAACAAGTTTTGTTTCGCTAAAAAAATAAACGTACACCAAAGACTTATAGTAATGCTAGCTGGCTTTGTAATATTATTAGCTAGCCTATGTCGTCCTAGATACCAGAGCTAACGTCTAGTTTATTACTTGAGTAAACATGAATGTTCTATGGACAGTTAAGACGTGTTATATGAAAATACTAAAATCAGGCCAGATCGTCTCTGACATCTCAGGTAAGTTACATGAACAATTCAGTGTTAAGTTATGTGATAGTAGTTTAGTGTGGTGAAAACAATTACAGTGATTTGCCAACCGTGGTAAAGTTGGTTGGACGTTGGATATTCAACAGATATTCGAATCCCATAATCAGTCCTGTTTTCCCGGGCTCAGCCACACGATAACCCGGTGTATCAGACGGACTACACAGCTGTCTGCGTATGGTTATGGACCGTCAATAAATTATGCCTCAAAGTTAGTGATTCAATAGCATTTTAACCATGTGCCTTAGAAACCTCCAACCACTTTTAAATTGTTCAGAGAGGACACCGACTTTGTTGCACCGGCTTTAGAATTTCAATTTATTTTTGGAAAATTTTTGGTGACTTTAAAAACTATAAAATTCAATAGCTTTTTGTTGAATGACTCAAACCACATTTCAGTTGTTCAAAGAGGACCCCCACATGTTGCACAGCCATTGGAATTTCAAAAAACATTGTTGAATTTTTTTGGTGACTTTTTAAAAACTATAAAATTGAATAGCTTTTATGTTGAATCACTTAGAATCCTCAAACCACTTTTCAGTTGTTCAAAGAGGACACCACATGCTAAAAAATATGTACAGTCTTGTAACATTGCGCTCCCCGGGCGCTGTAAATGGCTGCCAAAAGCTCCCTTGAAGGATGGGTTAAATGCAGAGAATGAATTTCGCTACATGCATGTGTGTGACAAATAAAGTACCTTTACCTTGTACTATTTATTAAATATGGGAAAAACATAAGTCTTGCAGACATTATACACTTTTTACCTTAGTATTTCTCATTTGTCCTGCACCTGTCAGATGTGCACACAATTTTCTTTTATACAGTGTGTACACACACACACACACACACACACACACACACAATTTACATATTGGCCGCGATAACATTTGCCTAGCCCCTCTGCTGGAGTCACAATATTGCCATAGACAGTCTAATTGAGACTGGCTAAAGATTCTATGAAAATGGCAAAAGACCAGAAAAATGTAATCAGCAGTAAAACCACATCAGGTTACAAATAGAGTACAACTATTTTGATATACTGGTTTCACTACTTAAATGACAATGTCTGAAACCATAGAAGCCACGTGCTCCACATCTCTTTGCCAAATAACTACAAAAAACTATTGAAGGAGATTTACAGCATGCACACCTTTATTTCCTTCATATGAAACAAGTCACACTCAACATTCCATTCTGAAATGTTCACTCATGCCCTGGCAGACAAGATTTAACACATGCTTGCAAAGCCTTTAACATCTGCTGAACATACTATGAACAGGCACGTTTGACCACAGCTTTCAGGGTTGTAAAATGTTTTATTTCTTCTTAGGAGAAATCTGTACACAGAGATTTTGTCCTTCAGTGTTTCACCATTTCACATACATATAATAATAGGACAATGGGACAGAGACAGTAAGCAACTGAAGGATAAGAAGCAGTTACAGCTCTTTACTCAAAGCTTGACAGGAAGTTCAACACAATCTCCTTCAGTTTAGCATCAGATGTGGGTGAGATCAAGCCGTCCGTCCTGAAATAAACAGTGGTTTAGTATAGGTGAAAAGTACACCAATGTTCACAATGCCTAGACTTCTCAAACGCGAGTCATGGGTCTTACCGGATGGTGGTGAGCAGGTCCTGGTGCTGGCTGAGAACATGGCCAAGGAAGGCCTTCTCAAACCGGGTGATCTTGGAAGGGTCCATCTTATCCAAGTGACCTCTGACACCAGCGTAGATGACCGTCACCTGCTCCTCAATAGCCATGGGGCCTGGCAGAGGGAGACGGACAAACATAAGTACCACTGTACTCATTGTCTGACTGGGTCTAGTTGACAAAAATATTTCAGGCTCCATATTTGGTAGTCACTCACAGTACTGTCCCTGTTTGAGCAGCTCAGTCAGGCGGACACCCCTGTTCAGCAGCTGTTGGGTGGCGGCGTCCAGGTCAGAGCCGAACTGGGCGAAGGCAGCCACCTCACGGTACTGGGCCAGCTCCAGCTTCATGGTACCAGCCACCTACAGACAGGACCACAATCATACCACAGATTGTATTAAGAATGTATTAAGTAAGCTACACTCAATAGGGTGAGTGATGCACAACATTAGAAACACCTAAATGTCTCTATAGAGACCCAGGATGCACCTGTTTCATGGCCTTGGTCTGCGCAGCAGATCCAACTCTGGACACAGACAGACCCACGTTGATGGCTGGGCGGATACCTTTGTAGAACAACTCTGTCTCCAAGAAGATCTGCGGAAGAGAGCGAGCACTTCAATTCAAGGGTTGCATTTCACGCCAACTGGTTAGAGGCAACAGAGGGGTCTTTCCTCCAGTGACAATCCACTAGCAGAGCCACACCCACCTGCCCATCAGTGATGGAGATGACGTTAGTGGGGATGTAGGCGGACACGTCTCCAGCCTGAGTCTCGATTACGGGCAGAGCAGTCAGAGAGCCACCTCCGAAGTTGTCGTGCATCTTGGCGGCTCTCTCCAGCAGACGGGAATGCAGGTAAAACACGTCGCCAGGGTAGGCCTCGCGACCGGGGGGGCGACGCAGAAGCAGAGACATCTGACGGTAAGCCACAGCCTTGAGGGAAGCAAAAGGACAACACTGCTGGTAAACTTGGACCAATTAACAATGACACAGTTAAGAACGTCTTCATGAGGCAGTGTCAATCCAAGACTCTCCATGCTGCCCTTGCTTCTCACCTGCTTGGACAAATCATCGTAGATGATGAGACCATGCTTGCCATTGTCTCTGAAGAACTCTCCCATGGAGCAGCCAGAGTAGGGGGCCAGGTACTGCAGGGGAGCAGCGTCGGAGGCTGTGGCCGACACCACAATGGTGTATTTCATAGCATCAGCATCAGTCAGCCGCTTCACCAGTTGGGCAACTGTGGACCTCTTCTGGCCAATGGCCACATAGATACAGTACAGCTTCTTTTTCTCATCTGTGCCTTCGTTGAAACGTCTCTGGTTGATGATGGTGTCGATAGCGATAGCAGTTTTGCTGTTATAATGGAAAAAAGGATGTGTATATTAGAGTACAGTTCAGGAAATCTTCTGCTCAAGAGTTTCAGGGGACTTTTTCTATTTCAAGAAAAACTAGCTTAAGTAAAAACGATCACTCATCTCACTGCTAATAGTCCATGCAAAGTAAAGTTTAAAATAAAAAGCGATATTTCTGAATTTAGCACAGTAGACAATTAGCATAAGTTCATTACAATTTTATTTAACATATCCACTATCCCAAAATAGTCCAATAATGGATAACAGTGTATTTGAAGACTGGTTACCCTGTCTGCCTGTCACCAATGATCAGCTCACGTTGGCCACGGCCAATGGGCACGAGGCTGTCGACAGCCTTGATGCCAGTTTGCATGGGCTCCTTGACAGAGATACGGGGGATGATCCCAGGAGCCTTCAGACCCACACGCCTACGGATGCTGGAACCCAGAGGACCCTGAGAAAGGACAGAAAAGGGTCAATGACATCAGACTTTGCTATTACCAAGCTATGTTTGAAAACCACAGGTACACAAAAATTTTGGTATGCCCAAGACCTGTTCTTTAGAACTGAAGGTGTTCTCATGCTATAAAACAACAAGTAGTAAATAAGTTCAGCTTTTACAAATTTGCACCCACCTTCCCATCAATGGCGTTGCCCAGAGCGTCGACAACACGGCCCAGCAGCTCCTCGCCTACTGGCACGTCTACAATGGCACCTGTCCTCTTTACAATGTCCCCCTCTTTGATCAGCTTGTCATTACCAAACACCACAACGCCAACATTGTCAGGCTCCAAATTCAGAGACATGCCCTTGAAAAGACACATTTTGTTAAAATATGCTGATTGACAACAGTAATTAGATCAGACAGTGGGATCAATACACCATTATTCAAATAGGACTAATAAACATTGAACTGCTCTGAGATCTGCACCTTGAGGCCAGAGGAGAACTCCACCATCTCTTCAGCTTGAACATTCCTGAGGCCATACACTCTGGCGATACCATCACCAATGGACAGCACGCGGCCAGTCTCTTCCAGATCTGTACTGGTGTCAGCCCCTAGGATCTTCTCTTCCAAGATAGAGGATACCTCTGCTGTGCCTGGGGAAAGTTATTACATTTTTATCAGGCTACAACTTGTCAGTCTACAGAAATTGATTCAGTGCACGCATGTTTTAAAATATGTTTATACATCCTGCTGTACTCTGTTCATCACAGCGTTATAGCAAAACAGAACTTTTGGCCGAATAGTAAACGTGAGTAACTAAAGGTCATTCGTTAAAAGTCAATTTGCTGAGCCCATACACACCAGTCTTTGCAGCAAGACATGGTCTGTGTGTGTGGAGGTGATTTACTCCAACGCAGGCGGCGGCAACATTCTTGGACACCTGGAATGAAAGAACAATACTGTTTCTTGTGCAATAAATATAGTTATGCTAATGTAACTGTATCTACAATGTTTTGTGAAATCGAAACATGGAATATGTCCTACCGTTAGCCCAAGACCAGATGTTAACATGCTATAGTGCAGTTTTGTCTTTTGACAGAAGGCCAACGGAAAACCTACACCAAGTATACGCTATTAACTCTAAAAGATTGTCAATTAAATTAAGCAAGTAGTCTGCCATTAGGTAAATACATTGCCAGCAGTAGGTTCTTGGGTGCGCTCGAGAGCTCATTCTGCATGTATGGGATCCTGACCTTCAACGTTTAGCTAGCTTGCTAACTAGCATGCTAATCGTGCTAGCTAACACAGCCATTTTAATGAACAGTATTGCAGTTCAAGTGCGCATAATTGCGTTCAAATTAGCACATGCAAATGTCTTACTTTAAAAAAGATATAGACGGGGAACCGATTGTTCTGAAATACATATCAGTAGGTCGCCTGGCATGCGTTGTCTTAGACATTACATCAACTACATTATGGGAGGAGCGCGTGAAGGTGGCGGCCTGTACCCTTCACATTCTGTACAATACTGGATTTACACTGACAATTTAAATTATGCAATCAAATAAAACAATACTCACAAATCCAGCCCTTCTGGGGAGGCTTCTGGCTAGAGCCGCTGCAACTCGCACTGATAACATCTCTAATGGGCGAATGTTACTTGTCCTGCACCACCTGAAAGACCAACTAGCTGTACTTGGAGGGTGTCCTAAAGTAATGCGAATGCGAATGGCTGGCAGAACAATAATCAGCTCTTCTTCTTTTTATCTAACCGCGATGACAGCTGGTCATTTAAGAATATTACTGCCATCTAGTGCGCCGGAGTCGAGTTTCAGACTAATCCCTTTCTCAGTTTCTATGAATAGTGCAATAGTGCCCCCCCATGTCTAAATAACATATATTATGGTAGCCTTTTCCCACAACCTAGTGGCGATTTGTGGTACTTTGCATTTCTTCAACCTGAAAATACCATAGACTGTAGGAAAATACCGAGCTAGCCATCGACGCTTTGTCAACGAAGCAGCTGCCTCCCAAACCAGTGGTAGCTAGCCAGTAAACGTTAGATCCGCGAATGAAGAAGATTGGAACGGATCATCCGCATGGGCTATTTGTCTCTCAAAAACCCAGCGGCAAGACAAGGATCCAAAGATGGTTTTAGTGCATGTCGGATATCTGGTTCTTCCTGTATTTGGTTCAGTAAGAAGTAGAGGTATTTATATTTAATTATATTTAACAATTAGGTACATGTGCCCTGTTCATCTTAATACCACTAGAGCTGCACGCTATGTCCTAAGTCTATAATTCATTTCAACGCGTTAACAAACAAGCAAGCTAGAGCAGTAATACAAGTGTTGTTCAGCAGCGACGAGAGAGCTGACAAGCGTGATCAAACAGCTGTTCTTTTCTATTTCTAAATCAAGCTCACTGAAACTGTTAGCAATATGTCTTTTAACTAGCTACTGTAAATGTTTTCATTTATTTTTTACTAATTATATATTTGATTAAAATACCAAGACCACATGTTGGTACCATTTGTGTAACAGCTCTAATTTTATTTACCTTGCTTAGTTACATACTGCAATTAACAAAAATATATGTTTCCTAAACTAAGATGTGTCTAAATAGTTATTAGAACAACCAGATCCAGTAATGTAGCTGCTTTACATAGCAGGAGCCTTGGCTTATGCTACTTAGTTGCTAACTAGCTAAACGCTTTGCTGTTTTTGATTTAATACATTGTAATAATAGTATTCTCCATTTTAGGAAATACCAAATTGTCATGAACGCCAGTGGTTCAATATCAGACATTGTATAGTGTTACAAAATACACATTTAAACTCGGTTGAAGGTTGGTTAGTGTGCAAGTTGTGGTTAGCTGTGTGCTAGTTGAGGTTAGCATCGTGCTAGCGCGGCTCTGCAGGATACATTGAGAATTTAATCGCAGGATGATGTCATTTGAAGATCATCTTGACCGCCTGTCGATGGGGCCTTTCGTCACATTCAAATAATTGAAGATACAATTGTATTAAGCCATGTCGCAACTAATAACATGTTTACAAAGACGCGAAATGTGTTTATTTCAAATGTCTGGACCGTCTTATAAGTCACCGTCCTACGTAGCTAGTTAGCTAAGGTTGGATTTACGCAACAGTAGCGAGTTCTATCCTGGTGATTTAGTATCAAAACATACCATTGCACAAGCAATGTAGGGGCTACAGTCTAGCGTATTAATTTCATACAGTGGCATCAATGATTTCACATTGTGCTTTTATTTCTGTTCTTATTTCCTGTTTCATAGTATCGAGGCTGGCTCTACATTCTGCATTTATCAGATCTTTGTCGTCCCCCCCCATTGATTGTGTAGCTAATGATCATCTGCTGCTGTGTGGTGTGGCGTGGCCTCTGCCTGTTCTCTGCATTTAGCTGTATTGTGAATTCCTTCTTCATTTCCTCTTTCCATCAGAAGACAACATTGGTATTTTTTAAACACCCCCCAAGAATGTATAATTCACCCATAGAGAACTGTATGTGAGAAACTAAAAAAGCTAACACCTATAGCAGAACTTGTCTTTATCTGTCACATTGCTGTAGAGTTAACCCATTTTTAGCTCTTTTAGAGAATCAAATGATTGTCATTGTGTATTTCCCATCCAGTCTTGATAGACAACATGCTGTAAATTCCTGTTAAGTGGATACATTTTGCATGGGTTACATTTCTTTCACTGCTTTAGTGAACACCAGAATTTGGCTCATTCCCTTATTTTCTCCATGGAAGGTGCATTGTACAAATGTGACTATGTAATGGCATTGAATGCTCCAATCAGCATTCTTCCATGTCATGGAAAACCTAGGCAATATTTTCATATTTTAGTGATTATGATGACAATTTTATAATCTTCCCTGAATTGGTTTTAAAATGAAAGTTCATTAATGATGGTACACTGCACCTCTTCCCAACAACCTGCCATAACTGTCTCCATTTGTGTAATCCTTTGTTTCTCTTAATAGTAAAATCTGTGAAACACACTGAAGTATCAGGCCTTTCACTGACTAAAGCCCAAAATCCAAATCGTAATGCTATAATTAGCAGATACACTTCACTGGTGGTTCATCACTTTTGCTGATAGACTTCCCCACTCATAAAAGTACAAAATGCTATCCATTTTACAGGGATGCTATTTCCTGCACTGCTACAGTAAATCCTCTAGTGGAGTTATAACATATTATTGTTTGGTTGTGGTTTCTCTACCCTTTGTTCTGGTACTTTCAATGCATGGTCACATTATGATTCATATGATTTTGTTTTTACATTGAATAGCAAACTCCAATGTAATCTTTCTGTAGTAAAGATGTATCCTGCTTTACTGTACTGTGCTGTAGCCAACCACGTCTGCTCATTGGATGCTGCTTTTGTTCTTTTTAACCCTACATGAAGCATGGTGGGCCTTGCGTTCAGTCGATGTTGTTTATTTTTGTTGCATGGTATTTATATTTATTATTATTATTATTATTATTATTATTATTATAAAAACACAAATTCCACATATACTAATAATTTTCAATAAAGAATATAGTATTTTTCCTAACCTTCAGTGTGCTTCTTGCTGATTTCCATTTATTGTCTTTACCCCTTCCCCTCGTCCCTACCCCCCACCCCCCCACCTCTTCCCACTGTTACAACGATAGACGTATCCTCGCTTTCTCATCACGAGGCCTGAATGAGTCTATCCCCTGTCATTCATAATGATTGTACCACTGAGACAATTGAAAGTGCAGTGTGCCCCTGTTGATCACAAGCTGCAGAACAAGCGCTACTGTAATACGCCTAACGCATTCTGATTGATCAGTGACTGGTCAAAACCCAGCACCACAAACGGATGCTTCTGAAAGACGTTGTTAAGCGCTGCACCTTCAAGTCTACACTAACTTAATGATCCAAATGCAATGTAGACGTGGCCTATTCCTTAATTGTAAGGGTTTCATCTGTTTTCATCTAAATTTGTCATCTACCAACACTAGCATGTTTTTCATGTCAGAAAATAGCCTAGCAACAGTAGGTGACCTTCACAAAGGCTTAAAAGTAGAGCCCATCGCATAAAAAAATAAAGCTCAGTGGAGAGATTTGGTTTGAGCATTTTTTTCCAGGTCTTTTGCTGCTCAAGTCTAAATTTCACCACCATAGAAAATATCACTGTAAAGTCTATGAAATGTTGTTTTCAACCTTAATACATTTGTCATTTTGCCATCAGTTTCACAATGTAGATTACGTCTACTTCATGTAAACCAACTGCCATTCTTATTCATAATCGCTGTTCTTTCTGTTGGAACAGTTAGCCCCTAAAGTAGGATACTGTGTTTAAACCCAGACAGAATACAGTGGATCTCCCTCTATAGACTCAACAGCATCCTCATCAGCTGCCAAAAAGCTGTGGTTAGGAAGAGGGGAAAGAGAACAGAGCTGGCATGCAATGAATTCAAGCTATTTCCCCTGAACCAAATAATCTACATTGGGATTGCTTTGGTTTGCTCTGTTTCAAGTGAGAGAAAGAGACAGGCGTATGGAGTATGTTTTTTATACAGATGGTTGGAAATTCAGATAAATATATCTATATAAATACATCAGGGCATTTTGCTGAGCTATAAAGCTAGTAATGGATGAAAAGTTTTGTGTCTGATATGTGGTACATAAAATGATTTACAGTTCAGCCGGCAAGACATTTGTCCGAAAATTACCAGTACTCCCTTACTAAAAAATATTATAATGGACATACTACCATTTTACAGTCATTAGAAGGGGAAAACAATTCTGTAATTTGTAAGACACTTGTGGTAGCAGTTTTGCACTTCTGTAAAGGGTATTCAAGGTCATTCAGATATAATACATAGCACTTTCAAAAATGTGAATACACCACTGTCCAGGGCACGACCGTTGCCGAAGAGAAAGATGCCCAGAGGTGAGAATGCAACCACAGGGTCAAATGTGATGCGATGCCATGAAAGAGCATTCATTTTTGGGAAAATAATTTCCACACAGGATTGAATGTTACACTTCATCAAATCTCGCTATCCCCTGATGTAAGTTTCACCATAGGTAAGAGTTAGGGCTTTTGTAAAGATCATCTTACAGAAACACACACATTCCCTGTCTCGTACAATAAATTCTGACATACTGCTTCTCTCCACTGTCTGACCCTCTGTCTTTGTTACCACAGGAACTCACTTTAACCGGCAGCAACACCCACAGCAGCATAGCCATGCTACCTCCTGCCGGCACTTCCAGCTAGGCCCACATGCCCAGCTGCCCATCGACTTTCCCATGCCTCACCCAGGCCAGCCCCAGTCTGGCTTAAACCCCCACCTGGCACCCCCTGGTCAACAGCATCCTTCCCAGCTCCACCCGCCCCTCAACACTCTGCCCCACGCACCCCAGTTCCAGGACCTTTCAGCACCCCCTTTCCTACCTCAGGCCTTACACCAGCAATACCTCCTCCAACAGCAGATTCTAGAAGCACAGCACCGCCGCATCATACAACCTACCAGGTATGGGGACTTGGTTTCTGGATATGACACTTAAAAACTTGGTCCTTCCATAAGCTTTAAAAATAAAGAATTTAGTGTATACAGTGGAGTACCAGTAGTTAATTGGTAGTTCAGGCTAAAGTTTGGCATGTGCTGTTATATGTCACAGATGCTTTAAGTGTTTTTTTACATTATATAGCAAGCAATAATACAGGTAAGTATACTGCAAATGTCAAGGTATAGGGCAAAATGTTTTTAAATTAGATGTAAAGGAACCTGGAGGAGGTCAACATTTTCATGGCTTTCTAAGCATTGCATGGAATATGACATGGAAAAACTACTTTTTTTGTTGCCTTCTCGACAGCAGACGCACCCCAGAGAGGATGCCGCACCAGCCGCACAGACTGAGGCCCGGGTACGAGTTTGCTCCTGCCCTACATATCCCCTCGCATCCTGTAGCCCAGCAGCCTCGCTACCTGGCCGAGGGCACTGACTGGTAAATAATATGCCGGCTTGAATCTATTCAAAATATGGCCTTTAATTGAAGGTACTAGGTGTTGGGAAATTAGCCCCTTGTCAGCTTATTTACAGTCAGATGGATGCTATTTTATTGTCTCTGCCTGCAGTATGACAGAAGTTACCATCTGAACTTTGCGCAGTTGCTAACTACCGTTAGTATTAACTTGTGAAACAACTTTATACTGGACATAAATACATTAAGTGGGTTAACCAATAATATATCCAACTGCAAATATAGATAATGGTGTTTTTTGCCCAAATCATCTTCATTTCAAATTTGGACATCCCCACAGGCTTGGTACGGTCCAAGAACAGTCAGTGTTCAGGATGAATGGTGTCTGTGTTGACCTGGCTCTTCTTCCATCCTGTCTTATGTGGCCGGTCAGGGACCTGAGTGTGGATGCGGGGATGCCCCCCCACCAGTACCACATCCGCCCACTGCCCCAGCACTATCAACACTATCTGACATCTCCCAGGATGCATCACTTCCCCAGAAGCAATGCCACCACCCAAGTGGTGAGACCATGGCAACACTTTGAATCGTGAAATTGACATGTCAATGTCAGCGTGACATCAGGTTGGAATGAGATTTTCTCAGAGATGAGTTGAGATGAATGTGTGCAGATTACTCTCTGTATGTTTCACAAGGTTGTTCATGAGATCAGGAACTACCCATATCCCCAGTTACATCTGCTGGCCCTGCAAGGTCTCAACCCTTCCCGCCATGCATCCGCTGTGAGAGAGAGCTACGAGGTAGTACCACCAACCAACACACTCTCACCCATCAGTCATAACATTTCTCCCTCTTAAGTCCCACCCCCCTTTCCCCCTGCTATTCTCTCTCTTTGATTAGTGCTGTGTACGGGCTCATGGGAGATTGAGTTCTCTTTTTTCATTTTGATGCACCTTGTGTTTAGTATTTGTACTGATCAGACTGAAATGAGAGCTAAATGTTCTGCTTCACAGGCGACACCACTAAAGTTTCCGTAAAGTGTCTTGACCTGAAAATACCCCATTCGATTCTTACATGATTTGTATAGAGACAGATATTCGTTCCAGATGTTTAACCGTCATTCCACATGCATTGCCTGTAGGAGTTACTGCAGCTGGAAGACAGGCTAGGCAGTGTTAACCGAGGGGCAATCCAGACCACTATTGAAAGGTTCACTTTCCCTCACAAATACAAGAAGGTAAGACACCTCTTTTATTGGCTCTTATATTTTTCTGTACAGCACTTTAGTTCCACGTGTGGTGTTGAAAATGCTATATAAATAAAGCTGAGCTGAGTTGAGTTGTTAGCATTTACATACCATAGTACAAAAAATTAACTGAATACCTGATGAATGTTATGGATGAGCATTGCCATCTCATTTGAGATCACTGTTAGCCACACTGTCTCATGCATGAATACTGTGAGTTTAAATTCTTAACAGCCTTGTTATTTAGGCAAACACAACATGGTCTGGAATGTACTCAGTTCAGGACCAAGAATGACTCCTATTGCCAATGATAAGAAAGTTGTAAATGCATAGGGTGATTTAAAAATTATTTAAATGATCTAATGTGTATGGAAACGGAAAGTCCCTTTGTAATGGTCTTTGAGTATAGTGCTTATAAGGACAGTAATTCATTAAGTATAACCCATCTAAATGCAACTGTGTTTCTTTTCTTTTGCAGAGGATACCCCAGGACCTGAAGCTAGGGCTGGACGACGAGGAGCTGGATACAGATGAGAAGTGTACCATCTGCCTATCAATGCTGGAGGACGGGGAAGACGTGAGGTGAGGTTAATCACAATGTTATTGTCATGGGATGTTTAGTGCCAGCCGAGAGAAGAGTTTTACCATCTCTGTTGTATACTTATTCATTTATATGAACACTTTCATGTCTTCCTCCACCACCTAGGCGATTACCATGCATGCACCTGTTCCACCAGGCGTGTGTGGATCAATGGCTTGCCACCAATAGAAAATGCCCAATATGCAGGGTGGACATTGAGACCCAGCTGACACCAGACAGCTGATGCCACCTCATTCCCTGCCCCCGACCTGTAATACCCCACTGCATCCCTAGGGGGAGCTCTGCCAAACATCCCTGTTCCCATTTGCATCACTTATGAGCCTGCCTTCTGAGCCAGCCGAAGAAGACAATGAACGGGAGGGGGACGAAGAAGGGATCAACGAATCACACTGATCAAACCATGGAGAAACGAAAAAGATGAGTGGTTGAACGTATGGATGTATTGGAGTATGGCTCGATGGGAAGGTGGACAGTTTGAAAATACTGATGAATGATGGATGGGTGGCAGAATGTATGGACAGATATGCCGGGGTTTGTGGAGTGTCAATCGGGTTGTGAACAGTAGCATTAGCTTCTCCATACATCCCCTCAGAGATGAGCTCCCCATTGAAACTCTCTAGCGTGTGTGCATTGTATGGTTTGTACATAGGCCTGTTCTCTACCGCTGACATGTAGGGCCTCCTCTGTGGTGGAACCCAAAACTCTGAGCTGTATACAGCATATCTGTGCAAAAAATAATAATAATATGACAAGATATGAAATCAGCAAGCAGATGTTTCTTGAAATGAGCTTCTGTGGCCGAATGTTAATGGAGTGTCGTAGTCTTGTAATTGGTCACCAGTATTTACAAGAGAGTGAAAGTGTTGTACAAGCAAAAAATTAATAAAACCGCTCTGAGAAATAAGGGGTGTGTGGCGGGATTACACCTAATAGGCAGACAGGCAGCCTTTAGGTAATGGAGAAGTGCTCGCTTTGTAGAAATGCCAAGCAATCACTGGGTTTCCGGTGTAGCACATCTTTTCCATCTAAGTGGATGTTAGAGATGCTAACCAGGCATGGCTTCAGTGGTCTGTATTGTGCTGTAGTGGGGCCTCTACCATAGAAGAGGCCCCAGATATGCATGCTCTATGGTGGGCTTGGGCTGTTTTGTGATTGTGGAGCAGTAGAAAGCCTGCAGTCTCCCTGCATGTGAACCATAAACAGTAGGCCCCTCTCACTCATACATGGAGCAGGAGACGTTTGCATTTAGATGCTGATCTGATGCCATCCTGATCCTAGATCTGTGTCTAATGATGCCATCCTGATCCTAGAACTGTGTCTAAGGGCAACATCTTCTCATTTCTACATCCTTAGCAGGACCTTAATGGCTGGCATGGACTGGAGGTTGCAGGGTCTGTGTCCTGTTTTCAAGAGTATATACAATGTAATCCTTTTCTTACATACACCAGTACCGTATTGCCTGCAGTACAAGCACATGTGTGTTCCAATGCACACAGCAAACAACCTCTTTTGTAGTTCAGTTCCCTTTCATTTAAATCTCAGTTGCACCTATTGTTCGATAAAGTAATCCAACTGGTTTTCCCAATGCGAGATGTTCAACTGGTAGGCCTTTGTTTCCGTGTCCTAGAATGTGTAAGACGGTTCAAATGATGGTAGTCGTGTATGGTTTTGCTAGAACAACTGTGAACTGTTCAGTGATGGAAGCTGTCTTCTCTGTATTGTGCATGAGTCCTGTTGGTGTAGTTCACTTGCAAGAGGGTTTAAAGGGAGAAAAAGCCATTAGTTTGCATATACCAAACAATTATTCGTAGTATTTAGATCTTGTTTTTCTTAAAAATCTTAATTTTTCTTTTATCAATTTGTTTGAGCTCTCATGCCAATTTCGACATTGGACCAAGTAAAGCAAAGTCCTTGTCTGTTTGTAACAATTTTGAATAGCTGCACACCTGCAAAAACATATTTATTGTTGTTATAATGTAGCTTGTGTTTTGTAAATGCACTATAACATGGGTTTGCCTGAAATAGATTTGGTGGTGTGGGGTCTCCTTGTTTTAGCTTATGCGCCTGTGTTCCATTATATGTATCTCTATGCTTCCTTGTGTACTCTTGGAGGTGGAATTGACCATGTTGGGTTTTTAGGTTTCCTTTTTCCAAACCCTCCATCCAAAAAAAAAATAGACAGACCAACAAGGAGGGTTGCTAGTTCACATAGGATGCTGTGAGTTGAAATGCCTTAAGTATTTAACAATCATAATTTATTTCTAACCGGAGCTGTTGTAGAGGCACATAACGCCTTTTTTTCCTCATGATTTTGCAATTAAATCAGTCTATTTATTTAGAAATAACACAATGTTTGACATAAAAAATATACCTCATTATGCATTGGTTTGTGGGGTGCTTTGCATGCATGTTGTGTTTTTCGGAACTAAAGTGTCGTTTGTAAGGGTGACTGGTTAGCTGTCTGTTGCCAACATGGTGCTGCTTGATCTTGATTACATTCCATTCAGTCATTTGAAATATTCTCTCCATCTTCCGCTTTGATTTAATGGATGGACCGTGAATAGGTGCAAATGTTTTAGCATGTTAACCTTTACCATTGCACTGCAAGCATGGCTAAACCCCTAGCTGAAAAAGAGGAAATATTAATCACTTATATTTTTCATATTCATCCCTATTCATTACCATTTACAATGTTTATTTTCATTTGTTTTGATTGATCTTGTTTTTATATTTAACCATATCTGGTTGTTGGATGTCTTTATTCAGAGCAGTTGGTTCTCTGGGCCAGCTACACACTCTTCCCATATGAATTAATGTTTGCATTATTAGGTACGTTGTATTGCTGGCAAATGCTGTGTTAGTGTGGTTAGTTTAGGGAGGTTGCTAACATGATAAACTTGAGCTATATACCTAGTTTTGTTTTCCTGATGTAATCAGAGATGCCACAAGTTAGTGTAATAGATTACTTTTTTAGGTTGGGCTGAGTTCACAACTTTTGGGAAGTTCCTCAGTAAGACCCTATTGACCAGGTAAAAGAAGTTCATATCTTTTCAGTGATCTATGAAAAACTAAAACATGAGTACACTACACTGTAGAAAAAAAGGTTGTAATTTGATGGGAAATCCATTGTAAAAGTTTAGTGTTTTACTTTCAATTGGAACAATGGGAAACATTCTAAAATTACAGAACTTATTTTACCTGGTCATTAGGTTCGTACTGAGGAACTTCCCATAAGATGTGAACTCAGCCCAACCCAGAAAAGTAATCTATTACACTAACTTTTTGCATCCCTGGATGTAATAATCTAAATGGCGTGGTTTTACATCTAGATATTTTAAATCACCTATTTTCTTTCCATTTAAATAAAAATAATAACGACAATGTATTAATGCTACATATATTCAATTGGAATGAAGCTAACTGGTCTTAATTTTTCCTGCTGTCACTGGCCTTACCCAATGTTTAGGACCAAGGGCTTTTCTTGGTCAGGTCACATGGTCAGGAAAATCTCCTGGTCCTCCATAGACAGTATACTGCGTTATTACTCCAGAAGAAAACTGGACAGTAGCCATAGTATTATAAATCAAGCTGGTGAAGGCGAATGAACAGTAGAATCCTAAAGCACAAGCTTTCTAATGCATGTCCTTCTCAGGTTTTCATATGTGTACATGGGCGTAGCTGTAGACGTGTTTAATATGAGGCTGTACCTTCTTGAATATTACAGATAATGTTTCTTTGCTGCTGACAAACTGTTGATTAAACTAACCTGCCAGTGACTAAAGGGAAGTGGCCATGTTTGTACAACACACTGCTGTTTTGCTGTAACTGCGCAATGTTTTATGAGCTGAAGTATTTTTTAGACAAAGTAGAAGTATGTATCAATAATATGAAAAAGCAATAGCTAAATGATAATGAAGAATAACATGGATCAGTGAATATTGTGGAAAATCTTTAGATTCACATTTGGTGGATTTTGTACTGTATTTATTACTAATGATGCAAAAAGTTGCATAGCTTAACCCAAACTGTTCTGTCTCCTTTTTTATTTATTGTATTGTATATGATCTTTTTGTATGTGTTTTTCAAATAAACTGCCTAAAATGCTGAAAGTACCCTGTTACTAGTGATTTTATATATATTTCTTAACATAGGTAGCTAAATACATATAAACAATTAAAACCTTTATCATTGCAAAGTATAAAACAAACACATTTTCCCCAAAACCAACCAAAAATATCAGCAAAACTCACTAGCAATTAGGCTATGGAAATATAGGGACTGCATTAACAGTGTATCCAATTCAACTTGAGTGAATATGCAACAATACAGTGCCTATAGAAAATCGTCATACCCTTTTGAAAGTCACTTTTTAGTCTTAAAGCCTGAAATCAAAACCCATTTACAATATATATTTTTGTTCCAGCGTTAACACATTCTTCCTTACAACAATCAAGTAACGTAAAAAGGCAACAGTTTGGTAAAGGTGCAAAAAAAGAACTAGAGTAACAGATTTTTAAAAGTGGTCAGTCCCATGATTTAAAATTTAATGGAGCCACCTTTTGCTTTAGCTACAGACATCAGTCTGTTTAGATATGTCTCTAATAGCTTTGTGCACCTAGAATTGGGAATATTTGCTAATTCTTACTTGCAGAATTGAGTTTAGTCAAATTCGAGAGTGGCTATTGACTGCTGTCTTCAAGTCCATCCACAGATTTTCTATTGGATTTGTCAAGGATCTGACTTGGCTACTTGAGGAAATTCTCCTTCCTGCATGGCTGGAGTGGGACACATATTCAGCCAGGGAGTTTCATAGTGCACCAGCCCATTTTGTGATGGGAATAAATAGTAACTGCAAATAGTCTATCCACTTTACATGTGTTATTTACTACTGTACTTATTTTATTTATATATTTAGAGACAACTTAACTGTATATGCTAACACTTAAACAAATTATCCTCAGTAATTAGCCAGCTACGGTAAATACAGAGACATTGCCCAAATAAACAAAATGTTAAGTTTGAAGAATGAGGTATATTGCCCATTTCAGATGACCCTTTTCTTAGTTCTGTGTACTATTTGTGGTTAGAGTTCTTTTTGCTTGCTATATATTTTTACAGTTGCTAGGACCCGTTTTTCAATATTTAGGTCTCAAAACTCTACACACAGTTCTCATCACCAACTCTCAGTGCATTTAAAATGCACTAAAACTTCCAAAACAATGAATACATCTCAAATCAACTCCTTCCATAACACTAGCAACAGTTGTCACCTAACAAGCACACTTTGTCACTCATAAAACAATATCCTAAGCAACACTAACAACAGATTAGTTATTTACAAAATAAGAATGACCCCTCTCCACTTTAGGATTCACTGCAGTATATATTACAGGAATGAACCAGACATGATGCAATATGCTTCAAAATGTGGTACAGTATGTCCTATTTTGGCATTGAGTGATTCCAAAATACAAGATTTTCTACAGTATACAGGCTCCAGAAGTATTCAAATCATATACCCTAAAAGGTCCGGAGTAAAACTGGCTTCAATGTCCAGATTTGGTCATGAGCGGGCTACACCATCTACTGCTATACAGTAGCAATGTTTGTTAACCTGTGGCCAAATGAAGAAGACAGGGTCATCATCCACATCACATGTAGCAAATTGCTAGCCTGGCAAGCGAGACCCACATCAACATGTTGGGTCTGGGAACTCACCATTGGCAGTGCTCAATCCGAGGGGCAAGATAAACGTCTGTCTTTCAAATTCCCTCTGCACCAGCCGCGGTCGGTGGATCTTAATTGGGGAGGACGGGCTCGTATTACGCTCAAGACCGGAGTGAATGGAATGGAGCGCAACGTTTTGCACACATTCCATTCACTCCGGGTCTGAGCGTAATACGAGCCCGTCCTCCCCAATTAAGATCCACGGACCGCGGCTGCTCTGCACGCAATAGGATAGCGCTACAACCAATTAGAGCAACGAAGTATCCAGTCGGCAAAACCCCAAACACATCTTCCTTTTGTAAGAATTACTTCAGTGCCGTTCTTTGTTATTTTCTCAAAGAAAAGATTAACTCCAAGTCTACCAGAGTCAAGGCCAAAGCCGATTCGAAAGACCGCTGTTCGCCAGCAGCAGCAACCATTTCTTTGTTTTCCGTAATTACGTTAAGCCCGCCCACCGACTCTCTACACGTTGTGATTGGCCTGACCAGAATTTGTTTTTTCCAGCTCGCAAGTCAACGGAGAGTTGCTAGAATGACCCTAGCTGCAAATGATATTTGCCGCCGCTTGGGTGCGTCTAGATTTCTAGGCTAGCAAATTGCTGTATAATTCAAATTTGTGTTATGTAAGGTTTTCAAATAAAGTTGAATTGTTTTGGAAAAGCATGTAAACGTGCAAAACAGAGGGTTTTGGTGATGGTTGTGTCTGAGTTAGAAAACAATGTGTATTTTGAAAGATGTAGTCACAGAGTTTTGAAAAAGTGACCTAAGCATTGAAAAATGGGTCCTAGCAGTTGTAAGCAACTGTATACAAAATGACACAACACTTACAAACCAATCCCTAAATCAGCAATTTATCCCTGACCATTGCATTGGCATAACAAATAGTTTTATATAGGTAAATGATAGTGTCTTACATTATATTTTAACATCATATTCAAACAATTAGCCTAATAATTAATTGAAATCTTAACAGAGGACTTTTACCAAAGTACAGATTTTTTTTATTTTGGTTGATGTCTATTGAAGTCTATGAGAAAATGAGCCACTTCTCACTTGATTTATTATCTCAGTAAACATTTTCATAATGGGTTTATAGTCTCAATCGCTAGTTTTTAGTGTTCTGCAATACAGAATTATGTTAATTTTTTTGCATCATTGGCTTGTTGATTTTAAACTCATCGATAAAGCAGGGGCTATGTAGTGACTGTCACTTTGGTCGCCTAATTATGTCATGTTCAGCGGTCGGTTGTACGACAAGACACTCAAAGGAGTTGTCAGTTCTGTTTTCCGGTAAGTAATGTTACATTTTGTTTTAATACTGTTTTTCATTAGCAAACATTTTTGTTAGACACCCTCTCATCTAAAAATCTAGCTGTACTACCTCATATGTGCTGGCAGGTGCCCCAGTCCGGACTGCAACAAGTATAGCGGTATAAAATATTATTAGCAGCCCAACAACTGGCGGTCCACCAGGAATTCTCACAGCTCTCCCGATTACTCATCCCAGCCCTGCCTTCCTGTCCTTAGAGGTTCATTTAAGTCCTCTAAACAGCTCAAAATCATTGTGCCAGTCGTTTCTGTCACGACAGTCACTAAAAGCACATTTTCAGTGCATTCAGTATTTCCCAACTCGGCCATCGTATGTGTCTGGAAATTCATACAGTGGCGTCCCCTCAACATTTTCAAAACCACAAAGTGTTAATTTTGAATCAAGTCAATCTTTGAATTGAGTTGATTGGAGAACACAACGGGACAAATAAAGATCAGGAAATCAACGGAACGCCTCCATCGAAAAATTCCCTTTTATGCACTTTATTTCTTACTTTCCCATTTCAACAATGTGGCAATCAAAGGTCCATCTTTGATTACTGTTATGAATATTAGGCTTCATAGTGTAGGGAAACATTATCTTATATAAATTCAAGTTTTTCATATTTTTTAAATATCAAGAAACATTTTTTACAGCTTTATATGCTGCCTTTCAGAGGCGGTTTGGCCATCTGGCAATTCTGGCAAATGCTAGAGGGGCTGGACCCTTTTTTATTTGGGTGGGCTTATATCAATATATAATTTAATTGTTTTAATAGGTATGCGTTGCATTTGTATGTTTTTTGTAATGATTTATGCAATGTATTTGTTGTTATAATAATCTATATTAAGCTTTTGGCCCGGTGGGCATTGACCAAAGGCCGGCCTGGTCCAAAGCAGGGCCAGCCCATTGTCAAAATGAGCTGGAGACAAAATCTGTCAGTTTAGACTTCAGAGTAAGAGAACTAGCTAGTTACATTAGTAAAGAATTCAAAAACAAGCTAATGGATCTTAAAAGAGAAAATGTGGTGGAGAGACCAAAAAAATTGTATGGGAATGGCAATCAGACAGACAGTGAAAACAGAGGAGAACAAGGACAATCAGACAGACAGTGATAACAGAGGAGAACAAGGACAATCAGACAGACAGTGAAAACAGAGGAGAACAAGGACAATCAGACAGACAGTGAAAACAGAGGAGAACAAGGACAATGAGACAGACAGTGATAACAGAGGAGAACAAGGACAATCAGACAGACAGTGATAACAGAGGAGAATAAGGACAATCAGACAGACAGTGATAACAGAGGAGAACAAGAACAATCAGACAGACAGTGATAACAGAGGAGAACAAGGACAATCAGACAGGTGCACATGTATAATTGCCAGGGGGGCGGTCACAAGTGCTGCCATGTGGACTGGTGTAGTTTCAGTGCCAGGGCTGAATTTCTCTCCCAGTCCGCCTCTGCTGCCTGCTCACCAGTGAAACTCTACACCCCTATTAAATTTATATATAATACTTCTCTATGCAAACAGTTGTTTGAAAAAGACCTGGTATTTTTTTTCTACCAATAATTTTATTTATTTTTTCTGTTTATTGTTGAGGCATACAATGCTTTCCTCTCTCTATACATGTTGTATATCTTCACAAATTCTATCTTTCCTGCTGTCAATAAGAAAATATACAATGCACAAACCATTTGCTGATCAGTTGTGAAAACACAATCTGCAGTGTACTTGACCAGTCTTAGTCAGTTTTGTGCAGTGCGGTGCGCCTTGATGTGGTCAATGGAAAATAGGCTTTGGTAGCTTCCCTGATCAATTTCCTCCTGGCTCGGTCATCCAGTTTGGAGGGACGGCCCGATCTGGGCAATTTGATGGTGGTGCTATACACTTTCCACTTCCTAATAATGCTCTGAACGAAACTCAGATGGATGGTTAAAACCTTTGAAATCATTTGTCTCCTCCTAAATTGTGACTTTCCACAACTTTTTTAAAGCATCTTTCCAACCATAGTGAATTCTGGGAAAAATTAGGCTCTCCAAAACACAGGCTGAATACCAATATGCATACTACATACTACATACTAAAAGTACGTACTGCGCAGGTGTACTATTAAGTATATAGTAAGCGAGTATGCTAGCATGGGGGATATACTAACGCGTCATAACGTTGCATCTAAAATTAGACCACTTCCACAAGCGATGAAGCCCGTGAAGCTTGAACATTAAACATTTGGCACAACCTGTTCGCATTTCATTTAAAATGCATTTAATGTTAGTACAATAACCAAAAACTCATGTAATGACACGTTTATTATTAGCTAACTTTTGGATACTTACATTTAAACACAGCCAAAGAAGAATTTCGGCTTTGGGAAACCCGTCCTATTCTGTGTCGCAAAGGATTGTGGGCTATATCAGCCCAAAAAGCATGCAGGGTTGCATACTTCGAAAATCCCCCGGAAATAGTAGACCATCCGGGGACTGCTGACATACTATATTTGCGTACTATGGTTTGGGACATACTAATCGTAGTCTGGCATACTATTTAGCATGCATACTTTGCGTATTGAGACGCAGCCACAGAGACAACTTAAACATTTTAGTCAAGGCTTTTGAAATGCTTGAAACTGTTACTTGACAGTGACATCTGCTGGCATCTTCAATTATGGCACACAACAGTCTTAAAAAACTCATAATATGCTTTTTAGCTTTTTCCCTTTCCGTAACTGTTTAAAAAGTGAAAAAGCCCACCCCAAAGGGACTTTCCATCTCCAACAGAAAACACTGTTCACAAACTGCTCCAAACAGCTCAATTAGTCAAGCCTTTACTTCCTTGACGAACTGACAACAAAATAGCGATTATTATTAGTTGTCATGGTGACAACACGCAAATCAGTTCAATGCGGAAGTAGACCCCTAGATCTTTGCAATGGAATGGTACACATTAAAATGTCTGCCGCTCTGACCATTCTGCTACATTGATTTGAATTGGAATGGCCTTTCTATCCATTCTATTTCTATGGTTATACCCGGTGTGAAATGGTTTAGCTCATTTTTAACAGATTATTTTTTTTTAAATATGGTAATGGGTTGTGTATTTCAAAATGTAAAACATTTCTCTTGTGTGGATGTGTATTTATAAGTAACTTATACCAGTTGCTGTTACGGTCGCAGTCAAATGTAGTCTTGTGAGCTAACGTTACAAACGTTATTTACTGTACACATGGTGGAAAGAGGAGCTGCAGCAATGTGCAGTACAACAACATTTTTTTTATTAAATGTAAACCTATTCTGGTACAACCTCTAAATACAATTATGAACCCAAAAATAAGGATAACATGAGCACTTTAAGGATAAATCCTCCATGGTTAGACAAACGCTTCTATGGCCGGACTAAACAATTCACCTCCTTCATCACAAACTGCGTAGTTAAAAAAAAGGGGTTGATAATTGTAATTTGTAAACACTGTGGGTTATTGAATAAATTAGAACTGTTTGAGACAACAAACTCTTTCCTAACATAAAGTCATACAATCAACTTGATTTGGAGTGTTTCTGGAGTGAGACTGGGAATCAAACTCTTCCGGCAAATTGTATGTCTCATAAGTGTTCCTAAAGTGTGAAATTGATATTATGCGTTTGGAAATAGCTACGTTTGTAGTGGTTGCTTTTGTGTTGTTGGTACACATAATGGTGCAATTGTTGGACATAGTGCAGTTCATTGATATTTAATGGATTTGTGTTATCAAGTTATCAAATAGTGCTTGTGCAATAACTTGTGAGGGGGAAGGTATTGTCTTTACAGGTTTTAATTCATAAACAATATTTTTTCTACATTGCCAGGGCTCAGGCGATTCCTTTTCTCTACCACTTGGCCAGCCTTTGCAAAAATTATCTCGCAGGGCACAGAGGTTGCAGGGATGGCTAAATGGACCATTGCAAGTTTATATAGGTAAGGGAAGACCTCTGCATTTTTGGACCAGTACACCAATGGGTCTTCCACTCTCGCCAGGTATGCATCTGCTAGAAACCATTGAACTTTAACCATAGCATTGGCACTAGCACTCTGTATTCTCCTGGTGTCACTGACTCTGTTGTCCAAAAGTGACCACAGGTTGTCATCATCACCAAGCTCTCCTGGTCTCCCTGGCAATAAAGGATAAGTGGGTGACAATGTGTGTGTCTGTGTAAAGGATTAATACAGAATGTCAAAGATATAAATATATATCCGATAATAATAGTAATTGTCAGATGTTGTTGGTCCATCTTGTGTCTGATGGCTCAATTTCTCAATAATCTTAAATCTCCTAGCCATGGTCTCACACATTCAAAATGTTTGTTTTTGATGCCTCATTTAATACCTCATACGTCAGTGCCTTTTGACAAGTACGACACAGGTATCGTTCAATATTGTTTTTGGAACTCGTCTCTATACGTTGATCCAATGCAGTGAGTGTCGAAAACATCGAGACAGTTTCAACACTTGAGTGTCGAGCGGTCCATCACTAACTACTAGTAATTGACTCATCTTGGAATAGCCGGTTCTCATATGAAGTAATCAAAACCACTAAAATTTATGTCAGGAGGGAGGCAATTAGCATGGTGTGTGATCTGGGAAGTGACTGGTTGTACCTGGGCAACTTTAAAATCGTTACTCTACGGGGCTGATCACTTATCCAAACCAGATATTTCACTAATTACATTTTTAAAATTGTTCAGAATTTTTATTTTATGTTATTTTTACTTTGATGTTGAGGGTAGTAATGTGTAAATACATCTGGCAAAAGTTAGATTTACTTTATTTTAATTTCCAAGGTGTGATGTTACAAAAAGGAAGGATTTTGACAGGGTATGATGATTTTCCATGGGCACTGTATATTACCAAGTACCTAGGGCGTAGGAACGGGGGGACATGTCCCCCCCAATGTTACAGACAGGCAATGTGGTCGTACTCAAAAATAAGAACAAATTGTGAAAGATATATGGTGTGTCCCCCAATATCAAACTCGTTCCTACACCCTTGCCAAGTACCATTACTACTATGTTATGTTTAACAAATTTAAAGTTTTTAAACATTAAAAAAACATTGTATTATAAAAAATCTGCATGAAAAACTTTATCTCCAAAACACCAATAAATCAAAAATGTTTCTAAAACACAGTTCCTAGTATTTGGGGTAGATCACTCTCCATGTCTGCCCGTCTGCCTTCTTAGGGTCCAACCACTTCCCACAGTGGAAAATGGTGGTAACCGAGTTTGCTGTGTTGTTGACCTCTACACATTCCAGGTACCAACCAGGGTTCAAACTTGATCTATCATGTTCTACTTTGACCCTAAGCAGTTCCCCTAAATCCAACATTTCCAGGACAAAACGATCAGTTTTTCCGCGCTCAAAAAGGTTTCGGAATTTCTGCTTCAATGCACGTTTACCGGAATCCCCATTGGTGCCGTATATAGTAATAAAAACATTGGAGTCCGTCCCAGCATTTTTCACATCCCCAGTGATGACGATTATCTCGTATTTAACAGGTACAAGGTTGCGGACCTTGCTGGCAAAGCTTTCAATGGTCTTAAAACATTCGAAGGTCAGGAACTTATCCCGTTTGGCTGCTAAAGGGATCCTGGCATCACAGTTGAAGAAATACCTGGAGAGGAACACAAAGTGAAGCACAATGACTGGAGAATCCATTTAGATGAAAGCGAATACCTGTCTTTGTTTCACAGACGTTTTCACTCACTTGTTTCCCAGTTCCTTCTCCGTCACCACAATTTCCAGTACGTGCCAGAAGGCCTCCCCCTTCACCTTCTTGTTGTCTTTGGTCGTGTGCCCCACGCAGATGCCAGCTATCTCTCCCACATGCTTAGAGGAAAACTCAAATGTGTCCGTAGCTCCACTAAAAAGAGACAACCACAAGTGATACAGATCAGTGACGAACAGAAAAAAACCACATAAATTGTCTCAGTAAGGTATTGGGTCACACATGCCGCCCGAACAGCTTCAATACGCTTTGGCATGGTTTCTACGAGTGTCCGGAACCACTGAAGGGCTGGCACACCATTCTTCCAAAAGATATTCCCTCATTCGGTGCTTTGATTATGGTGGTAATGGATGGGCCATTATTTAGGCCTTCAAACCATATACCGATAATTAATCATAAAAAGCTAAACATATTTTACTACTAAAGTTTACTATTACACACAAATGTTTTAACACGTACCGGTAATTTTGCTGAACTAACAGTAATTTATTTACTACAATAAATGTATTGCTCTTGGATAAGCAATGGATGTCTACACAGTTCTAGTCTGGTGTACTGAGACTAAGTGTTTCTGCTAGTGCATCTAACCCTACAGCACCAGGTAAACCAATTGTATTTTTATGTTTAAATCAATTTTGGGACATATTTTTATGCGTTTACTATTTAATATTCATGTTTTGCTACTCATTCTTCAAGTTTCTACAGAACACAGTCACATATTCAAGATGGCTGTCTTTACTTCAATTCAATAGTCCATTATTCCCTTCAAAATGGGTGTTGACATACAGTTATCAGCATTAGAAATTCAAAAATGTTCCTCTTAACATTTAATCATTAGCAATTAGCATGTGTTTCCATTTGGGCTGTGAGTGACTTGAGAGTTTAAACATAGTGGGTAAGATTTATTATGATAAATAGTAGAATGATTAATGTTATCAGTTAAGTACAGTTTTCTTTGCCTTTATCAGTCTAACACCTGCCTAGATACAGTCGGAATGATTCTTAAACAGCAAAAAAAATTGGAAACTGTATAGTGTATACTTCCAGTATACAATCAACCTTTCCTTTTGGAATTTATGATTGATCATGTCCTATATATACATGACTTGTCTACATTGTCTCTAAAGTTTAGTTTGTGTATCACAAGTAGATTTTACATTTGAATACACAGTTATTAAAAGTTAATCAACTGGGAAGTGCAATTTTTCTCAGGAACAGCCGTTTATCCCGCCCCTCGGATTGAGCACTGCCAATGGTGAGTTCCCAGACCCAACATCTTGATGTGGGTCTCGCTTGCCAGGCTATGAGCAGAACACAGCGGTGTGAAATCCCCTTGTTCAGAGCAGTTCTTGCTCACCCTTCCAGATGTCCAACCTATCCCTTTCTCACAACAATAGATGTTCCATTCTCACAGCTAAACTACCCACCTCTCCATATCGCTCCATTCAATGTTCTGTTTAAAAGCATAATCTATATTGGCTACCTTTAAGTTTTAAATTAAGCTGTCCATACACTCAATATTAAAGATTTTGACAACAAAACCTATGCCTAAATCTAAAGAAAAGTAATAAAAGAGGTAGAGCATGAACATGGATCCAACTACCAACAGCAATTCAGGAGAACTGGTCAGACACCTACAATATAATTAACTTAAACAAACGGGATGAAATAGCATGACAGGATGGCCATCAGACAATAATCTATTCTCATACAACACCACCCAGGACTTATTATGGATGAGCTACAGGTTTCATCATTACACCAATAAAGTAGTGTACTGAAAATCTGACATTTTATTCTGACTAATTTATTCTAAATTAGTAATTTCCAACAGAAATGGCCATCGTTCAACAATTCAGCACACTTTGCACAAGGAGAAGCTGTACGGGAGAGTGATGCGGAGTCCAAGGCAAATAGATGGTTAATTTTAAATATTCACTTCTCCAAACAGCAGAGAACATGTTGTTCTTGTCTACCTGGTGGAATGATACACCTGACTGCAAAATAGAGACCCTATAATTCAAGGTTAGTGGAATAATGGAAGCGCAATACTCTGGAAGTGCACACACTTTTGCAGTAAAAAACTGTTCAGGTGGTCAGTCAGTTTAAATAACCAATTTTCCTAACATATCAATATCTAAAATGAAATACTTCAAAACCTGCTGCTTGATTGGGTGGGCCGGTGTATACCCAAGCCCACCCGTGCCTACTGTATACGCGCCTGAGTGGTAGAGAGCGTTGTCTAAGAGGTCAATTCAAAATCTCCCATAGGTGTAAAATGGGTTGGAATCTGATGACTGTGGTCATAGCATATGATACACATAATTTCCATCCTCATCAAACTATTCAATGACCCCTCGTACCCTGTTAATGGGGTATTGTTATCCTGGAAGAGACCACCCTCATCAGGTGCCTTGCTTGGACATTTCCACACTTTGTAGTGACAAACTGGAATGAAATTGGATTGTATTGGGATTTGAAATTATATATATTTTGCACCTTACATTTTTAGATTTACATTTTAGTCATTTAGCTGATGCTGTTATCCAGAGCAACCTACAGTGATTGCATACTGTCACAGCCTTAGGAGGTTGACTCTGCCATGGGGGGTTTTGCCAGGCATGGACATGTTTCTATACTCCATTACACTTGTCTTTGCTAACCCAACTTCATTGTCCACAGCTAAACCTTGTTGCCAATTAGTGTTTGTATATCTGTTCCATTTGCTCCCTTGTCTGTGTGCGTCATTGTTGCCACGTTTATTGTTTTTCTATTGATGTTTTCACATGCTCCAATAAAGTAACTAACATGGAAGATCCTGCATTCTGCCTCCTTCCTACACACACCAATTACACATACCTTCAATGTGTTCAGTATGTTGTGTAAAACAAATGGTAAAACCCCAATACAATCCTATTTCATCCCATGTTGTCAAACTAGAAAATGTGGAAACGTCCAAGAGGGGTGAATACTTGGATAGGAGGCATTGTATGGCAGCATCAACATCCCTCAAATAACTGAAAAATGACTTGTCAAGACACTATAGGGACTTAATTTATCTGTAATTATTGAGTTGTTGAAAACAGTAAGAACAAGAAATTGTGAGTATGCCAGAGAATAGCGGATGCTTCAGTGGCACCAATTAGAAGAATATTTGTAGAACCTACCAAAGGAACCGCTTTTTCTTTGAAGTATTCTCCAGCACAAACTCCTTTGAACGTCCCTTCTTCCCTTCCAGCACAATCCACACATTCTCCTTGGTATCGGCATCATCTGTGTCAGCTGTTGTTGTGGCAATTTCATATTCTGGAGTAAAAATACAAAATGAAAGGGGTAGAATCCTGCTTCTAACATTTACAAGACTATTGAACAATGATATATTCTGCGCCCTTTCCCTTACTGCACGTGGCAGGAATAACTAATACTATTTATAGAATCTGCAGTAAGCCTGCACCATTCAAGGAAAAATATGAATCACAATTCTGTTGTTTAGAATTGATATCACGATTCTCTGCCACAATTTCTTTCTCACGAAGTATAATGTTTATTGCACATATGAACCATGACAAATGACAAAAAAGTACCAAAAATTGGCAGTACCGAACATAGGTTCTTTTTGGCACTTATAGCACATTGCGCATCACCACAACCCTGAAAACATAGAGGCTTCAATGAAAAAGGAAAATAAAGTACATACTGGCAATTTAAGTACAGTAGGCTACCAAACATAGAGACATATAACACATTGAACTAAATTTGGCCCTGATACAGGCTTTATCTGATCTCCTTGAACATGTCTGTGCAAAAATAAAAATAAAAGTCATTTAAAATTAAATCGGGAACAGGGGTGAATCGAGATTGCGATTTTATAACGATTTATCGTGCAGGCCAAATCTGCAGAGAATGTTTTAAGTTAACGTTTCAAATATATGTTATTTTACATGGACATATTCATGTGGCTACATTTATTGAAGTAAACATTCCCAGGAGTACATAGTATATTAATATAATTGCCTTTATCTAGTAACATCCAGTCAACATATATGTCATTAGTCAATATAAAGGTCAAAGGTCAACTTACTGGTCTTCTCACTGAAGTCTAGGGTGTCATTGTTGGCACAGGCCAGTTCTCTCATGATCTGCCTATCCTCTGCATTCTTGGCCAGCCACCGGTTACATGGGAAACGGAAGTTCTGATCCATGGTCTCATCTTTTACATCAATGTACTCCAGATGCCAACCCGGGGCAGGACCTAAAATAAATTTAAGTTAAAAAGCCTCTATATCTATCAGCCACTTCAAGACTAGTTTTGTTGTTCTATTGATGGAGATCCCGTGTACTGAACCACTAGTTTCAAAGCATTAGAACAAAAGCCCCCCTTTGTTTGGCAACAGTCCGTTTGTAAAATCAGACGACAATTGCAGGCATTGCTGGGGTTCTGTTTTCTGGAGCATGTGCACAAGTTTGAAATGTCAAGTTGGATTGGTAGAAGTCAAATAATGGGTGGAGTTGAGGAAACCTTGGTTGGCTTACATAAACATCAGCCTGTGAGGCAGCAGGTTGAGCCAGGTATCGGCACTTGGTGTCTAGCATTTTAAAATGTGATTGTGCATTAACTATTTTTAAGTGGAAGTCACTTGCATAATGGATGTGCCTATGCAGACTTTCAGTCAGAGGCCCCTTGTAATAAGTTATGGTGTTTTTGTGGTTCTCACTAGGGCTGAAACTAACAACTATTTTGGGGGTGTTATTGTCACATTATTATAATTTCACCAAGTTCTCCAAATGTGCTATACAATAACCTGTCCCTGATACATCTATTTAAAATTTAGCCAATGAATCTCCATATGTATGTTCTATAACTCACTTTTCAGTTTTTCCTGTGCTCTCCAATATTACTATATTTGACTGAAGAACTTGTGCGAATAAGCAACAAAATTAGAGAACCTTTTTAAATCTCGGTAACGAAAACAAATTACTTACTGTTTTCTTTGTCATTTTATTGATTAGCTGGTGCAGTCCCAACACTTTCATCAAGGATGCCCTACCCTGGATTAAAATATGCAACATGGCACAATCTTTTCCTCACCCTTGTTGTCATGCCACACTCGGATCTTGGACAGCTCTCCAACGCTGAGGATGTCTACAAAGCGAAACACGTCTTTGGACTTCCGCTCAAACTTGTTTCTGTTACCGCCCTCCTTTAATGCCAGAGTTCCAGAGTCCCCGTTCTCCCCGAAAATTATCAAGTAAACATTGGCATCAGTTCCCGCACCTTGAAAAAAAGAGAACAAGAGAGATTAAAGATGAATAAACTAAACTACAAGTTGTCTTTTGGTTCCCATGGGTAGCTATCGGGACCCACCGCCAACATCGCTGGTTTGAACCTGGATGATGTAGGTGGTCCTATCCACCATTTCCACACCATCTATCACTGCTGGCAGCTCGCAGATCTTAGTTCTTTTGGGCCCTTTGGTCTTCGACAGCCAGTTCTCATAGGTAAACTCTGACACCTCGTCTGTAGTCAGGTTACGCAACAAGATCTAGAAGGTAAGGATTTAAAAAATCACACTCATTTGCAGTCCTTTAGAAGACACAACCTACAGTATATTTTTACTAATAAGGAGATTGAAATAAAGGTATTCATATAAATGCTATAAGTTTGAGTGCCAACCCTGTCCAGGAACCAGTCAGGGCGACTTCCAGAGCCGTCGATGCGGACCCTGATCTTCTTCAGAGGAGCAATATCATCAATCTCCAGGTTAAATGTGTCCTCCTGACCTCTCTCAAACCTGAGGGATACATGGTGCATCAGGTGGCTCAGTGTTTGTGGAGTCAGACTTGTAGTCAGAAGGTTGCTGGTTCAATTCCTTGAACAAGGCACTTTACCCTAAGTTGCTCCAGGGGGATATCCCTGTACATACTGTAAGTCTCTTTGGATAAGACTTGTCAAATGACTAAAATGTACATGGTTGTTATTTGAGATAGAAGACAAATAAAGGGTTCCCTATAAAATAATCAAATGCCCATTGATGTTCGCACAGCCTAATACAGTCAATGGGTCCATAAAGCCTGAGAGTCAACACTGAAATAGGGTTTATGTTAAGAAATGATTGCACTGAGAACACATTCTCATTTACAGCAAAGACTGCAGCTTAAGTTTAAATCCTATTTTTATAATTGCTGGCTCAGAGATGCGGCTGACAGGTGAGATGCACTAACTGCTAGGCAAGGGAATGCCTGTATAAAAGTGTTAAGTCACCTGTCCTCTTTCTTGGCCAGCATCATCTCTTCAGTGGTCCCGTTTGCTCCGAACACAGTCAGGAAGATGTTGGTGTCGGTCCCTGCATCCTGGGTGTCACCTGTGATGACCGTAGCCACATAGATGACCTGGAAAAAAGACATACAGAATTTATACAGGATATTTGGATGTGCTATTTAAATATCCTGTGTAAATATTCCAATGAGATAGCAGAATCTCGTCAAAGGAAACCAAGAAGGAGCATCTTAAGCACAACTGTAGACAACAATTTACTTTAAAAACAGCTCTGTTACATACTGATTTCAGTGTGTTATTGCCCCAACAAATTCACCTGCCGGACGATGTTGATAGTGTTGGCATCCAGTATGTTAAATATTCTGCTAGTGAGGCCGTCACCTCTGTCCTTTGCCAACCAACACTTGCAGGGGAAGATGTACTGAATGCCTTTGGTTGGCACAGCAACCTCCAACGAATCCACCAACCAGCAGCTTTCTGGTGTAGCCCCGTTATGCCCCAGCTAGTGGAGCGGCAAAGAGAGAGATGGAGTTACTGTAGACCTAATCTCTGGAACGCTGAAGTAAATCTTGTGTAATTTGGTCAGTTGCATCACCTACACCTCTGTGTACCTGTGCTATTTGCATTGCTATTTTCAGCCTGCCTTGAAAAACGCAAAAATGAAATTCAAAACCTAAGATTAAACCCCTTCTGATATTTGGCATTGGTTGTGTTCTGCCTCCAGCCTTCGTCCAATTGTGATTCGACCAAATAATCACTGACTATAACAAAAAACATGAAGAACGCATATCATTATTTTACTTGTTTAAGCCACAGCTGGCATAGTCTATATATAATACAGACTCTTCCCATGGGAGACTGCTGTAGACCTATTACAGGAATAGAAGTGAGGATAACCACAGAGGATGTTCATATATTGTGCAGCATCCTGATCCTTACCTCCACCCTCTTGATCTCTACCACGTCTCTTCCATAACAATGGAAATGGTCCATGCTCCCTGCAGCAAAGCTCTTCTTCCCCTCAGGAAGGTCCAGCCACAGGCGTTCTGTCTCAAGGTCATTGGGTCCCATGACAATGACAAAAACCCTGGATGTGGTGCTGGCATCATGGTCCATCCCAGTGGACACAGTGAAGTGGTAGGGGATGACTGGCCAGCAAGTAGGAAGAATAGCATCCGTAAATAGTTCAGGTTAATGGTCCCTGAGCTTAATGGAGCACAGTTTTAATGTCCTAGCTTACCTGGACCCTCTTCTACAATAGCCTTTTTTTTCTTTTTCTTCTTGTTTGCATTCCTGTCCAGCTCAATCTTGGCCAGTGTGCTCTTCACGTTTGGATCGCTGTTCCTCTCACCCTCATAATCCTGGAAATGGAAAAAATAATCCATTAGTAAATAATGTTATATTTTTTTGTGATTTTTCCCGATTTTTCCTCCCTTTCCAATTCCCTCTCTAATCCTGCCTTGTCGGCAGCCCCGCAACTCCTTGGACAGATATGTGGGATGACGAGGAGCGCGCACATGGTTCATCCAACCACATGTCGCCTGAGCCGCCAATACTTTTAGCACTGTTGACCCAACATGGAAGCCTTTAGTCTGATCATGCATGGGATGATTACATTCACCAACTATACTTCCACATTTGAATTTACAGGTGCCCGATCTAAACACAAGGGGCCCTATCTTACACCCAGCGCAATTGACTTTTTACACAAACGCACGTACCATTTCTATCTTACACCCGATGCATATGGTACTTTTCCCTCCACAGACGCGCGTCGGTAAATTAGTGAATGAACTTGCGTTCGTTGGGCGGTTCAGCGAAAAGAAGAGGCGTGTTCCGGCGTAAACGTTCCCTGGTGCTATCTTGCAGTCCCCGAAAACAATTCCGCAACTGACCAGGAAAAAGCTGGTTTAAAGTCAGTGGCGTGTTATTCATATGCTATTTTAAGGGGGCATGCCTAACTATAATGTAGCGTGTGCACAACGCGCATACACTTTGCTCCTCTCATCTACACAAATGCAGCAGTTCTTTATTATTGCAATACATAATTAGAAAGAAAAATATTACCACACGAGGAAGTCATTGTGGTGTCCGAAAATGTGAAAAATAGATATACATCTAGTGTACACATTTACTCAAATTATTCATAATGAATTATTTGCACTGATATACATCCACCTCAAGGGAACCCATTCAATCAACAAGTATACACACGTAAGTTGTGATGCTAATAGTAAAATCACCCGTGTCTTTACTCAGAATTACTCAGGCTCAAGCCACGACTCATTTATGGCAACTTTGCCATGAGGAATCTCCCCTTGGATGGGTGGCTGGGAAGGGGACAACAGCTATCCGTTAAAGACATGGTTAATGATGACACAATTTATGATGCCAGCAAGTTTGAAAATGCTGTTTAATCAAAAACACACACAAACACGCATTGTAGCCTAATTGAACGAACATTTGGCACACTGAAAATGCGCGTCAGGTGTTTGGATAGAACAGGTACACTACTCAAGTCGCAGCATTCTTTGTGGCTTGTTGTTTTTTACGCAACATTTCCATGTGTTGATGACATTCATTAGGAAATATTTGAGGACTTCAGGAGACGTGATGTTTAAATGCGTGCCAGCCACTTAAATGCCCAGAAATGCAGAACGGGAGTGGAAAGCTTATTTGACAGAAGAGTAATCTTGGTCTAATTTAGTCTACATTGCAAAAATATTACCATGCATTCATAACCATGTGATTCAGTGAGAGTGAGTCCAAAACATCGGAAAGTAGGCTGTCTTGTGACATTTCTTTATTTACATAAAAAATCGATAGAAAATCGCCGTTATAATAGCAATCCGCCATGGAACAAGCGCGCCTGCTCTTAAAGGGAATGTGAGATGACGATCTGATTGGTTTTTTGCACGTTACGCCCAAACCACACCTATGACTAATGAAGCTACTTTAGACCTACCCATTTTAGATTTGCGTCGGGCACAAGAATCATTTATCCTGCTGGTAAAATAGCAACAGTGCCCGGGACCCTCCCACAATGTAACTTGCGATTCGCGTTTGATACTTGCGTTTCAGATTGTTAAAATAGGGCCCAAGGAGTCATTGGAAAGCGACGTGGTAGGATAGATAATCTGATTTATCTAACCCAAATCCTAGGCAGCGCTATGCCAATCCTGCGCTGCCTTGTGCAGGAGATCCGGAGAAAGTCAAAGAATCCATGGTCAGGCTCCAACCCATGACAATTGTGATGTAGACTCTTGCAATGCATCGACTTAGCCCACTATGTCATGTGGACCCCTAGAGAATGTTATCTTTGATAGGGACCAGCAAAGCTTAGGAATTAATCCTTTTTCGATGGTTGGTTAAATATTTGTTGACCTGCATTTTTTTTCATTTAAAATTCAAATTTCTTCTGATGGTTTCTCTACATGATAAAAAGTAAACTTTCACTACTGCCATTATTTCAAGAAACACAAACCAATTAACACCCAAATACAACGCTTTCCAAATTATTATGAAAATGATATTTTATATTAATTTTCCTAAATAATCAATGCAAATGACAGTCAGTACAATTTTCAAGTCGTCAACCTTTTGGTTATAAGTCAAATTTCATTGAACAAACCACCCAATGAAAACAGTTTTTTTTTCAAAAATAAAAAACTCAAAAAGATCAGTTCCAAAATATTATGCACAACAGAGTTTGAAAACATTTTACAGGTTGTAAAGAACTGAAAATGGTCATTTGTTTGGAGTTATATTCCTATCTTTTATCAAGAGCATATTATTTTAATTTGAGAGCATTTCTCACAGATATTACGTAATAATGTCTTTGTAATAATTTCCCTCAAATCCTTGCTCTCACACTCAAATAGTCACTGCTCGCGCTTGGATTTGCTCTGCTTGTGCTCAAACTTTCTGCTTGGACTCAGCTATGTTGTTGCTTGGATAGATTTCCTGCTCTCAACTCCAGCCTTTCTCCTCACACTCAGGCTGCTTCTTCGCACTTGCAAATCATCTCCTATTACATAATACATATGAAATAATACACTTTTGAAATAAAAAGGACAGTTATACATTTATTACTGGCCTTTTCATTTCAAAAGTCACAATAAAGCAAAGGAAGTACATGACCCTAGTACATGACCCTGTCATTCACTGCAAAATGGGAAAGGCTTATGTAATTCACTTTTGCAGGCTTACGCTCTATAACATCTGTACAATAAGAGAGTTTGCCAGTTACTTTCAGTAATTCAGGAGGTTGTCAAAATGTCATGATGTCATGTTTTTCCATGTCACCCTGCTCCTACATCAAATATTAAACTAGCTTCAGGTCATCCACTACAAGGCTATGGTGATTTCTTATATGGCAGCAAAGGGAACATCCCCACCCATAGCTTTAGTCTATGCTCAAACCCTACATCCCAACCCAAGAACCCAGCTCGGCCTCCTTCTCTGCTGATGCTCAGACGTTAGTATCTAAATCACCATTTGGAGTTCTTCTTTTGAAAACATCTAAAAAACATCACCTTATCTTAAATAAGACATTTCACCCCAAAAAAATAAATACAAGAATAATGAATAACATAATCACTGACTTTGTTATCTATGTTTTTTTTGGACATTACGCTTGCTGTGACTGTAATATGTGGTTGTTTATTGTATTCATACTGTATGATGGGTTGATTTCAAAACCCAACTGACCAACCATAGAAACAGAATGGATAGAAATTGAAATGCTTGGCTTGGGCGTTTGATTCGTTCACAACAAAATCGTGATTGTTGTTAGTTGTCACGTTTACGACACAGATATCGGTTTAATGCAGAATCAGGCCGCTAGATCTTTGCAATGGAAAGGTACACATAAAATGGCTGCCGCTCTGACCATTCTGCTACATTTCAATTTGAATGTAAATTCTGCTACATTTCAATTCTATGTAAAACAAATCCATTTTAGGCAAGTCACATCAACTCATAAAATATCACCCTATCCAACAGAACGCTGTGCTCTCACACAGGTCATCCCTAAAGTCAACACCTTCTACCATCACTTTTCATTTCTCTGTTGCCAACGACTTATTCTGTCAAACTCAGTGTCTGAGCTGATCACTAATCAAAGCAAGTGCTAAGCAGTTTATCCACTCATGTCACCTCAGTAGTTAAGTAACTGCACCATATTGCACTTGTTATTTAGAAGTATTACCCCATTTGGTGTTTACCTATGCACGTATCCACCTAGAAATATGTAATAAATCTTTATTATCTCATCACTATCAACTTTCTGACCATTAAATTACTCTATTTCACATATGTTTGTACTTATGTTGTCCTTGTTGTTTTTTATTAATCATGTGTAAGTAGTTGTTTTCTTGCAGCCTCCTTATCGCTGACTGTCTGCTAAAGGACTACCATGTCAGTGTAAATGCCTGGTGTGTTCGGATCTGTGTCCTTTAGATCCTGGTGTGTAACCTGATTACACAGCAGGTCTTAACCTACAAGAACTGGCTGTTAAAGACCAATGGGACCAAAAAGACTACAGTTAATGCCCTAGTTGTAAATCACTAGATACAGAAGAGTACGCTGAATGGCAAATAATGGAATTGCAGAACATGTACTCCTTTCAATTTAAATATTGCCATAACCTCCTATAACATGTGTTGCACAGCTCATTGTGGTTGTAGCAGGATAGTCCTATGTTTTATTTAAGGAACATTGTAGCTAATAGCTTCAATCTAGGGGTGCGACAATACACCTAACCCACATTACGGTACATACTGCATTTTGAGTGGTCAAGGTACATTTACAGTGCAAAAAAGGATTGTAAAACAGTTATTAAACATCAGTTTTTTGTTAATTTGGCAAAAGATAGGCGATTATCTGCAGCTATACACACCTATTGCTCTTGAAATAGCTTTTACCTGATCAGATTCTGCTGACAATCACTGCTTGAATGCAGTGTGAAGACAACATTGTATTTGTTTCTTATTGTATCCTTGTTGCTCCATTGATATTGTAGGGCCCTATAAAATCAGTTAGATTTTCGGGGTCCGTGTGGTGTAGAGGGCTAAGTCGCTGCATTGTAGGACAGTCTGCATCATGATAGTCAGTGTTTCGAACCTGACTATGGGTTCTCTGACTTTCCCCGGATATCCTGCACAAGGCAGCGCAAACTGACTTGGCGCTGTCTGAGATTTGGGTTAGACATTTCAGATTATCTATCCTGCCACGTCGCTCTTCAGTGACTCCTTGTGTTCAGATAAGGAACCTGTACATTAAATTGTGGAAGAATAGTTGGTGAATGTAATCATCCCGTGCATGATCTGACTAAAGGCTTCGTGTTGGAGGTGCAGTGTGAAAAGAATTGGCAGATCTGTCCAAGGAGTTGTGGAGCTGCCGACAAGGCAGGGTTAATAGGAGTTTGGAAGGGAATTTTTTTTTAAATTTTTGTAAATTCAGTAGAATTATTTTCCAAATTCAAAGATTTGCATTTCAATTTTTTTATGATTCGACTTAGAATCTCACACCTCGATACAAACACCCTAGGCCAATGTAGTTCCCAGACCAAACCAAAGCCTACATGTAGAAAAAGCTTTTGTGACACTTTCTATAAGTGCAAAACAATTGTTTCCCATCACATAGATGAAAGGTTGTTTAACTAAATGTTATGGAAGTTTTTCTTATTATAGTAATTAACACTGACACAATTAATAATATGTGTAGTAACTTTATACCTTGTGTAAAAGTAGTTTTATAAAAAAGACAATAAAAAAATGTCACGTTGATATATGAAAAGGAATCCCTTTGCAGTGAGGTTTCCTGTACATTAATTAATATAGCATCTTTGTTCAGTAATCAACATTTAGTCAGTGATCATAATACAAAATGTCTAGAGGGATATTCCCATGTTGATTCATCATCACCAATCACCCTTGTAGGTCTAGCTCTCCTTCTCGTGTTACACTCACAAAGTATGAAAAGTGTCAACAATGACTAGCATTTTGATTATGATGTGCGCAAAGGCTCAGATTAGCCAAATCTATACCAATCAGCCATAACATTATGACCTCCTTTCTAATATTTTGTAGGTCCTCTTTTGCCGCCAAAACAGCAGCCCCATACGTAAATCCTCATACTTGACCATTAGGCAGCAAGTGAACATTTTGTCCTCAAAGTTGATGTGTTAGAAGCATGAAAAATGGGCAAGCGTTAAGATTTTAGTGACTTTGATAAGGGCCAAGTTGTGATGGCTAGACGACTGGGTCAAAGCATCTTCCCAACTGCATCTCTTGTGGGGTGTTCCCGGTCTGCAGTGGTCATTCCCTATCAAAAGTGGTCCAAGGAAGGAAAAAGTTAATCTGAAAAAAATTAATACTGGTTCTGATGTGTCAGAATGCAGTGCATCACAGTTTGTTGCATATGGGGCTGATGCTTTTGTGGCAAAAGGAGCACCTACACTGTACACAATATTAGGTAGGTGGTCATAATGTTATGGCTGATTTGTGTATATTTCCAGATCAATTAGATTTTTTGAAGTGGCATTAAACATACAGTAGCTAGTTATTTATTTATAATTTAATGCTTCATGTATTCAGGTTCAAGTCCAAACCACGAAGAGCACCCCATATTGTACAATAGAGTTATTAATACGTTTACCATTGCAGCCCTAGCTTCAACTGTTCAAAACCTAGAGCCAGATTCACAGGAATAGGAAGCGTTAGATCATACCAACTGATAAACAGCTCTGGAATATCTTTTGACAGTTTACAGCTTTCCCAAGACACGTTGGTACTGCACCTTTACATAGAATGTTCTTTCAATGCGTTTGTCCTCCTTCTTCCTGGAGAGCCAACGCTCACAAAGGAACATGTATACCTCCTCCGTGTCCAAGTCCACCACCTCCACCTGGTCCAGAAACCAGTCTGCCCCCATGAAGTCTGAATTGTCGTGACGGATTCGAATCTTGAACACCTGGCCAAGATCCACCGCCTCAATGGAGAATTTATCCACCTGGGAAAGAGGAAGACACGGAATGAGAGAGGCTTAAATAAATTATGGACCAATCCCCCATTATATGAATGAATCTTCCTACTGAAATTAAACAATTTTACTATCACATTAACCTATATAATGAAGCGTAACCAAACACACATACCGCCCCTTTTTCAAACTTGTTGCGATTGCTTTCAGACTTGCTGAGTTTGCGTTCCCCTGTGTCTCCCAGGTCTCCGTAAATAGTGAGAAAGACATTGGCATCTGTCGCTCCTCCAAACATGTTACCCGTTCTGATGGACACCATGTAGGTGTGAGCTGGAGAACATAGTTGCAGAGTCTTTATTAAGTACAGTCAATGTAACAAAACTGGAGAGAGGATATCAGTGATGTGACCGAGCCAGGGTCACCTACTTTCCAGAGCGTCCTCCACCTCCACCTCTGTTCGTTTCAGTTTCCCTTCCTTCAGCAGTTTCTCTGTGATGATGTCAGAGGGGACCAGCTCTCTCACAGTCTCTCCATCGTCCTCCGACTTGGCCAACCAGCGCTCACACGGGAAAATTGTTGTCTCTGAACCCTAAGAGCAGGCATATTGGAAAGGTTTTTGATTTGGTGAATGAAGAATATTATTATTATCTAATAGGAGTAAATGAATGGACACAGTGTGAATGTGCACTACTGTAGGTAACGCAATATGACTATCCTTTTTGAAGATATGAGAGGTAGCGAGATTTGAGTGATCTAATTATTTAAACGAGACACAGACCACCCATGAGTGAACATGGCTGAAGTAATTCGATGCAGAGCTTTCAGTACCTTGCCTTTCCTAAGAAGGCGTCGAATCTCCACTCTGTCCAGATGCCAGCCGGGGTTCGTACCGCTGTTGTCGTGGCCAATACGGATCTTCTCAATGACATCCCCTACATCCTCCAACTACAATCACGGATATCCGAGAGCACATTTGATTTAATGTCATCCACTTTCAAATTTTTATCTTGGCATATACTGTATGCAATTTTTTTACACGTTTAAAAGTATATTGTTTTGTATAGTTTTATAACAGAAAAAGTCATGTTCGCTCACAAACCTCCACTATAAACATATCTTCAGCTCCCCTCTCAAAAAACATTCTTCTCTCTCTTTTGTTGACACAGAGATGTTTCTGCTGAGTGCAGAGGGCCTTCTGACCGTAGAGAACTATAAACACATCGGCGTCTGTCCCGGCCGCAAACACATCGCTGGTGTAGGTCTTGATCTCGTAGGGGACAACTGAAAAGGCCCAAGTGAACGTCTGCTGTCACTATACATAGCTAAGTGTTGACAGCTATAGCAAAGGATTGATCAAAGTCAAATGGCCAAATCATTCTTGAAAGAGTACATTGTAAAGATCCTTCTAAACATACAGCACCATAATCCATACCAGTTTAAATATTAAAGAGCATCACTTACATGGCACATAGAGTTCAGTCTGTAGCTCATTGGGATACAGGTCTCTCACAATGGCTCCATCGTCCTCTCCTTTATCTAGCCACCGGCCACATGGGAAACGGAGTCTCTGGCCCTGTGAGGGGGCATCGATCTCCACCCAGTCCAGAAACCAACCAGGAGAGCCACCTTGGCCCCCCACGCAGACACAATGGGTCAGGAGGACACAGGCTACCAGAGCATGGGGACGCATGTTCACAATCAACATTGCTTATAGGTGGATGGTCCCCTGAGGCCTCACCTGAGTTGTCATGGCCAACGCGTAGCTTCTGCAGCTCCCCCAGGTCCACAGCCTCCACGGTGAACTCATCCACCATGCCCTTCTCAAACTTGTTTCTATTGTTCTTACAAGCTTTGAGGTTGATTATCCCTGGAACAATCACGAGTTTAGTGATGGGGAATATTAGTAGTTCACAAACAGGTGGCACTTTCATTGTGGAACATAATATCTTTTTGAAAATAGATTTTAAATGAGTGGGACCAGCACAGTAATAGTATGAATGCATACTTCAGAAATTACACTATGTTTATCTGTTGTTATGACTTAGATGAAGATCAGCCTAGTTTTTTGTAGCAATTTTTGTAGATATGCAAGTAATTGAAAAGGTTTTCTTACAACTGTAAATTGTAAATGTAACACTGGCCTTTAATAATGAAAGTTTATCCCATAGCACCTGTATCATCTTTTTCTCCATATAAGATTGCAAATACATTGGCATCCGTTCCAGCATGTTTCTTCTCTCCTGTCTTTATTTTCAGGGTTAATGTTGTAGACATGGCTGTAAGACAAAACGCAAACATCATCATAGAATAATCTGTAACTAATTAATAGTTCATCATACCGATCCTAAAGCTAATAGGCGGTAATGAAAATAATATTAATCATTATAACAACGGGTATTGTTACCTTTCTGCTCCAGCCCCAGTGTGGCTGCCCCTGTCCCCTCTTCATCCTCATCCCTCTTCATGAAGGCCTCGTCCACTGGCACCAGCTCCCTGGCGATCTGCCCGTCATCCTCATCCACGGCCAGCCAGCGGTTACATGGGAAATAATACCTGTTTCAAGAGACAAACTCAGTGTTTCTATAGTGCATGCAGAGACACTTCTTACTCACTTAACAGGGGTTGGTATTTTTGTATTTTCTAGCATAGCAGTAACATAATTTATGTCATTCTAACAATTTAAGTTCTCTGATGTTTAATCTTATGAGAAATGTCCTCTTGGATCACTGAAATAAGAATATGTACTGTTGGGCAGAAGTGGAAAAATCACAGCCGCAACCCTGTTTGCTGAGAGCGCTCCATTCCCCGGGATACAGCACCTTGGACAGCTCCTCTGAGAAAAGTGTGGATACCCAAGCAGACACTCTTGGGACTAGATCGACCCCATGGGGAAAGGTTTAAAAGCCCAACATGCCTTTCCTCTCCAGCTGTCCATTAGCCCTAACAAGAGGGCCTATAAAAAGAGGACAGTCACAAGAGAGGTGAGCAGTATAAAAAAGACCTGAGTAATGCTGTGATGTATTTTCTGTTGTGTTCACTTGTCTCTACTGACGCAGGAGAAGATTAAAACCGCGGGACAGAGACGAATCGACAGCTGCAGTCCGAGTCCTCCCTAGAGAAGACATATGGTGGCTGCTTGTCACCCTTAGCGCCCTTCAGTTTAGGTGGCTCCAATGTGTTGTTGATTTAAGCTTTCACGCCTGTTGTTTTGTGGCATTTGTGTTGTAGTGAAATGACCGCCTTCGCGGATCACTGCGTACTCTTGTTTGCCTCTCATTTTCTGCCCATTACAGTATGTTTTGTGGGCGATTTAAGTCTGTCTGGAGTGACGGCGACCTTTAGCTGGAGAGAAAAGGATTGTGATTGGAAATACCTGAGGATATTAATTAGTGTGTGTTTGTTATACCGTGTTTAGGGGAAGGAGTACCCAGACGCTGGGAGTTGGATGAACATGGTCACATTCTGTGAAAGAATCCTAAGGAAGCGAAAGCTGGAGAACCAGAAGGGATAAACATGCAAAGCCTTAACATTGTTTTTTTTAACACAAGTGTTGTGTATTTGTAGGCAGCCTGAAGAGCCCGGGGTAAACTAGGTTTTACGCACTTGTTTTCTTTGTATCACGACTCCTGTAGAGAATTGATAAATGCTTCAACCTGTGTGTGTGACCTTTTTCCTCAGTAAAACTGGTTCCTAAGAACTAGTGTCTCTGTAGTCGTTGACTATTCTGTCCTGCAGTGATACAGTGAGGGTTATAGCCAACTCGTCACACTACCTAATTTCTGATATTTTTTTGCCATTTTGCTGATATGGAATGGAAAAAATGTAAAATAAAAAGTGAAAGTGACTTGTGTCTAGAGTAGCTGAAACTCTGTCTTAAAACTGTCTAAAATGGCAACCAACCATTACTTACGTGGTGTCATCCTTGGTGTCTACTATCTCGACACGGTCCAGATACCAGGATTTGTAAGAGGAGGTGTTGTCATGTCGAATGCGTAGCTTCTTCAGAGGACCCAGGTCAATGGCTGTTATGTTGAACACATCCACCTGCATAACAACATCAGCACATACAGGGAGAATGTTTTACTACATAGTAAAAACCTCTGTGTTAAATCAACACCCTACGTGTTATATTAACACTCTTCAGTGTGTATATAGGTCCCCTGGATCTATATAAACACTGAGAGTGTTAATTTAACACTGATGTTTTTGCTGTTTACAGGGGATAAAACACATTTTGCTACTTGATGGTACCATTTCTTCATCTGTGACTTTACATTAAAATGATCTGTATTTTCCTTCATGTCATTTAACTGATGCTCTTACCTAGAGTGACTCACTATTGAGTGCTATGAATGCTTACTTTTATATTTTTTACCCTTGCACCAGTGCCATGTTGTAATTGAACCCACAACCCTGCTATTGTAAGCACCGTGCTTTCTATAAACTGAGCTACACAGGGCCCGTGCTGGTTTATTAATAAGGGGTTTGATACAAATACACCATAGGATTAGAGTTGCCAAAAGAGCAGCCTTGAATAAAAGTCTCAAAACCGTCTCATATTTCTGACATGGTGCATCAGTAAGGTAATCTACTCGTTTGGTAAATAAGGTCTTCTAAAAGTGTCAATGATTCATGACAAAACTTCACACTTGGCTCATCCCAGGAATAAAACTGATTGTTTGAGGATGTGTTCTCCTCCTCGTTTCAAAGAGTCAAAAGTTAGGGTCAATAATGCACTGGTTGACATTATGTGATTAGTAAAAGTATACCTACGCTACGTCTCCTTTGAATAACAGGATACACGCTATCAGGTTCGGCGACACAGCGCCAGACAGCATGACGGGTTCAGTGACTTTGGAAACTGCTTCCAGCTCCTATCTGTCACAGATAGCCTATTGGACCTCATGTTCTTCTAAAGAAACATGACAAGCAACAGCCTGCATGAAGGCTCAAATTGCTGAATGTGTCTGACGTCTGTTTATTGATTTGCCAAGAGATATTTAACCTTAATGAAAGGTTTGCTTATCTTCCAGAGCAGGAGCCTGGGTAACAGTTTGTTATAGCAACACTGTGGTATTACTATTACAATCAGATACTCAAGGAAGCTCTCGCTATACCAAAAGGTATCTAAGGCAACACGACTTCCATGGGCAAATTGCTATCCTGTAAAAAAAACATTGTTGTCCTGTTTAAGTGATTGTCGATTGTTTCTCACCTGCCCTGACTCGAATTTGTTAATGTTACCGGACGTCCGGAGGTGGCGCTCCCCCGTGTCCCCGATCTCCCCGTAAATATTGATGAAGACGTTGGCGTCAGTCCCAGCCCCTTGCATTTTCCCAGTGAAGACGCAAACTTCATAGGCATTCTCTGTCAGACAACACAAAGGATGGGTGATACAGTGGATTGTAAAAGTATACATATCCCTTGTACAGTCTTCACATGTTACTGCACTAAGTCTCTTTTACCCCAGTTCAGTCAAAAACATTCTTATTAGATTTATTTTGTATCACATTTACACATTATAGGGTTTTGATAACTTGAATTCTTACAATTATGAAAATACATTTTAAAAGTAGGGTGTTGTAAAAATGGGGTACTTTCTATGCATGCAAAGAGTACAATTACAAAACATAAATTTTCACAATATACTAACTCTTGAATTTCACCCCCTTTGAGATTGAAGGTATGTTTGGCCAACAATGTGATGTCACAAGGCTGTGGATTATAATATGACTTTGGGAAAGGGGTTGACCTCTAGACCATCAGAGAATTAAATCTATTTGTGTAAAAAAGTCTTACCATTTATTTTCTAACACCCACATGATCACACTAAGCATGTCTGCCAATTCAGATTTGGACGTTTGTTCTGTGTTCTTTTTCTACTTCCTGCTAAGCAAATCCTACAATCCCATCTGCCCTCCTGTTGTTCTGTCCAGTACCTTCTAGGTCATCTGCATCCTCTGGCAGCAGCTCCACCACCAGCTCGCCATCCTCCTCTCCCCTGGCCAGCCAGCGGGAACAGGGAAACGAATAGGTCAGCACCGTCTCCTCCATCACCTCTTCAGTCTCATCCTCATCCTGAGAACCAACAGAATTGAGACTGACATTAGACAGTACGCCATTATCCAGAGCAATGGAGGGAAACACTATTATTCAATCCACTTTCCTTCTCACCCTTCTTTTTTTTCTTCTTCTTTTTCTTGTCTTCTTTTTTCTTGACCTTGGTCACCATGCCCATGATGAGGTGTTTGACGTCTACCTTCTCTAGGAACCAGCCAGAACCCATCCCGGCCCCATCATGGCCGATACGCACCTTGAAGATCTTTCCTACATCTCTAGCTTCTATCTACAGGCGAGTGATCCACACAGAAGCCTGACATTGTTACTCTGTGACCTTTTGCAATGTAACCATATTAACCAGATGTTGGCAACAACCCAAGTAATCCATAAATACAAAGAAACTCAAACAAGTAATTTCAGAAATTAAATTATGTGTAATAATGTGAAATGACACCGGAAAAAAGTATTGAACACGCTTATTGATATTAATTTAATACTTTGTACAAAAGCCTTGGTAATGACAGCTTCAAGACGCCTCCTGTATGGAGAAACACATGCATTGCTCTGGTGTGATTTTGGCCCATTCTTCTACACAAACAGTCTTCAAATCTTGAAGGCTCTGTGGGCCTCTTCTATGAATCTTGATAATCAGTTCTTTCCATAGATTGTCAATGTGAAGTCAGGTGATTGGCTGGGCCATTCTAGCAGCTTTATATTCTTTCTTTCAAACCCATTGAGAATTTCCTTGGCTGTGTGTTTGGGATCACGGTCTTGCTGAAATGTCCACCCTTGTTTCATCTTCATCATCCTGGTAGATGGCAGCAGATTTCTGTCCAGAATGTTTCAGTACATTTGCCCATTCATCCTTCCTTCAATTATGTAAAGTTTGCCATTACCATTTGCTGAAAAGCAGGCCAACACCATGATGTTCCCACCTCCAAACTTCACTGTTGGTATGGTGTTTTTAGGGTTATGTATAGTGCCTTTACTCCTCCAAACATGGTGTGTAGACTACACACTTTATTCTCCCAGTATTTCACTGGCTTTTCCAAATGCTGTGCAGCAAACTTTAAACGAGTTTCAACGTGTTTTTTTTAGCAATGGACTCTTGCATGGTGAGTGCAAATACAGGCCATGGCGGTGGAGTGTATTACTTAGTTTTCTTTGAAACAACAGTACCTGTGAATTGCAGGTCTATTTGAAGCTCTCCACAAGTGGTCCTTGGCTCTTGAACAACTCTTCTGTCAGAAATCTTGGAGGGAGCACCTGGTCGAGGCAAATTTATGGTGTAATGATTGTCTTTACATTTCTGTATTATGGCCCCAACAGTGCTCACTGGAACATTCAGAAGCTTAAAAATGTGCCTATAACCAATGCAATCATTGTGTTTTGCAACAATTAGGATGCAAAGGTCTTTGCTTTTACCCATCATGAGATGTGTCTTGTTTGACACCTTGGCAATGAGACCTTTTTGTAGGCCTTCAGTTGGGACTGAAGGCCAGCTGATATTAATTTGCACTGATAAGGGGCTGGATTGCTTTTTAATTACGGATTGTTTTCAGCTGTTGTCTTGGCTTTCCATGCCTTTTTGCACCTCCCTTCATGTGTTCAATACTTTTTCCCTGTGTCATTTCACAATATTACACATAACGTAATATCTGAACATATTTGTTTTGGTTTCTTTGTATGTCTGGATTACTTGGGTTTGTACCAACATCTGGTGAAAATTTTATGTCAATAGCAGCTTTGGAAATATATTCACTGAGAAAAATGGTGACGTGTTCAATACATATTTCACCCTCTGTATATGTTACAGAAAGAACTTGGGACTACAGCGTTACTGTATTATTATCCTCTATTATAATATCTACCTACAACAATGTTTAAAAACTGCCCCTGTTAATGACATAATCCCCAAAAGTAACCTTTTCAAACTTTACTTGAAAAACAAAGTAAATATCTGCACACTCAGGATCAATGCAGTAAACTTTTAATAAGGTAAGCTATCGGTTGACTGACCATAATCAGAGTATATGTACCTAAACACGTTTAACTTACCTGTGTCTAATAATGTGTCTTTACTGTCATTCTATTCTGCTAAATACCACCTGTGTGACTCAAACCACATACTCAAGACTCAGCCAATGGGATTTTTGAGATGAAAAAGATGGAAAATGACCTTGAATATCTCAGTGGTTCCTCTCTCATAGTTGTTGGACCTGCTGGCCAGAGTTATGACTTCCGTCTTGCCCTTTTCACCATAGATCTGGATGAAAACGTTAGCGTTGGTCCCAGCAAAGCTCACATCACCTGTCACAACTGTTATTTCATAGTTGATAACTGCCAAGGAAAAAAGATAGCTTATTATGTATGTATACTGAATGTAATCAATCATGTGTTATTGATGAAAACAACACTGAACATGTGTGTTGTACAGGTTGGTCACAAAGGGAAAGAGGAAATATACAATGTTATGTCCCTCATAAGAGCATGTGATACCAGGGAGCTCAGAAGCAATACACAGCTTGCATTCTATCCAAAATCTTGAAGTTAGTTTATAGTGAAATGGGCACTGTGTTTGGTTTGGATGTGTATCTCTCTGCATTGGGGTGTTACATTGTTCAATATCCAGGATCTCGCTAGGGTAGATTTCCACCTCTGTCTTGCCATCTGCCTCGTCCTTACTGAGCCAGCGTTGGCTGGGGAATATGTACTGGCTTCCATGGACGGGCACCATAATCTGGACACTGTCCAGAAACCAACCAGCATTCATCCCTTCATTGGTGTGGCCAATTAACAGCCGGTTGATCTAGTGAAAAATGAATAAATATGTGAATCGTGTTACAACAGCTATGCATCAGTTAAATAAAACACTGAATAATGTTCAGGAATCTCAAGGATACAGCCGTGAACCCTTAAAGGAGAATTCTGGGCGATTTCAAAATGTAGCTCTGTTGTGTGGATATCTGGAGTGCTGTCAGTAGCAAGAATAACTCAAACAATCTGTATTGCCAAAACTGTGTTATCCCCCGCTCCAGTTTACTGACCATTACACATTTACAGGGCAAGCCTCTTTTAGCATGTTTGAAATGTCATTACTAGTGCATATCCATGTGTAGTGTTTCCTTATAGTGAACACAGTGAATCTATCAAATGAACCAGTGTACCACGGCAAATCGTTTATTTTGTGGAAAAATACGTTTTGGAATATTAGATTGTATGACTTCGACAATCGACTAGTGTGGGGTTCACTGGAAAATGGGAAATAAACACAAGTATGTACAATGGCTAATTTGTTAGATTCGCGGTGTTCACTATAACGAATCACTGCATATGGCTATGCACTAGTAATGACATTTCAAACATGTTTAGAGGCTAAAAGCACGTTTTAAAACTTGTCCCGTAAATGTGTAATGGTCTCTAAACTGGAGCAGGGGGATAACACAGAAATATTTTTTTTATTTATTTTTTTTTGGGGGGGGAAAGGTCAGCTTCAGTATTTGACAACAGGGTTGTCATTGTTCTATATTGTGCATCATTTCCAATCCCACTTTTTTGTTTTTTATTATTGCCCCCTACACTCCACACCCATCCCAACCCTTACCTAACCGTGACCAAATGTTGAGACCAATTACCTGTGCCATTTTAATATTTATCTCTAGCTTATACATTTTG
>JACXGM010001351.1:0-21188 GCA_016801145.1 Umbra pygmaea
CAGACCCAGGGCCCCTCTCTGTCCCTCCAGACCCCGGGCCCCTCTCTGTCCCTCCAGACCCCGGGCCCCTCTCTGTCCCACCTGACCCCGGGCCGCCCTCTGTCCCACCTGACCCCGGGCCGCCCCCTGTCCCACCTGACCCCGGGCCGCCCCCTGTTCATCCTGACCCCGGGCCCTCTGTCTCGCCCACCCCAGTGTTGTGGGCTTAGGGGGGGATTCTGTCACACATGGGTTGGGGTTTTTCTGTATTGTCTTTGTGCTCCCTTTGTTTGTATCTATGCTGCCCTCTTGTGTCTAGTCCTTGTCATTAGTTTTGAAGATGTTATGGGATTTAGTCATCGTTTAGCCGGTGGATTCAGGTGGATTCAGTTAGCAATTAGTATGTCTTTGTATTTAACCTGGTTGTTCTCCCCTTGTCTCTTGTCAGTCAATGTTTTCCTGTAGCGTCTCCATATTTCCTGTACTACGTGTGGATTACCGAAGTATCGTTGTTTTGCCCCACGAGGCTGTTTTATTTTGATTAAGAATAAAGTCTATTGGATTACCTGTACCTTCGCAACTGTCTCTTGATATTTACAAGGGGAGATGTGACACTTTATATATAAATATATATTTCTGGTCAGCATAATTGACATCCCTGTATAATATTTTGATCATGAGGTCAGGTCAACTTCTGGTCAGAGTCAGATTCATTGTAAGAACATTTTTTCCCCCCTGGGTGCGCAAAAGTTTGCATAAAACTTTGCATTCCTGCATTTCTTATCCACCCCTTCTCTCTTGCTTCCACAATGTCCTTCTTTCTCCCTGATCTCTGCAGAGATGCCCTCTCGCCTTCTCTTGTCCTCTGTTTCACAAATCTCTGCAGTGGTAGCTAGCTAGGTTATATTGTTGAGAGTCGCACTAATACGTAATACCCGTGTCTCCATGTCTGCCAATAGCATAATTAAATTGTTTGGTGCAGTTTATATAGCATGTTGTGGGCTGGTCTGATATTCCCTTGCATTGATTTCTATGTGACGCTGTGGTGAAGCTAATAGTCTCAGACAATCACATCTTCCATTCAGCTGCTCTCTACTAAGGCTTTGCAACAGCTGCCAATGGAGCTACAGTCTTCTTGGAGGTGCAGAAATTGTGTCAAAGCCTAACAAAGGGAGTTGTAAAATGAAGTAGAAAAAAACCTGACTGCTGAGAAAAAGAAAATCCTGGAGTCTGCATATAAATATTCCATTAACTTTACCCGGCTCTATAACAGTGCATTTATGCATTCAGTGCCCTGAATATGAAATGAAATGATTGCAAGGGGATGAAAAAAGTAGCCATTTCCTTCTTCCAATTTCTTCCTTTTCCTATTTTGGCGCATCTCCTTATCAAGGGTGACACTAATCCAATTTTGGCTTGGCTTGTGACAGCTCTAACATGGTTTTGTATACTGATTGCCTGATTCCTCCTCCCTGCTCATTCTGTACACACATACATAACCCCCATTGTAAGTATTATGAAATCTCCATTCCTTTTTCAATATTATGTTGTAAAATGATGTGGCCATAGGGCACTTTCAAAGTGTTGTGGTAGCATTTTCAGGACAATAACAAGTACTGTAGCTAGTACTCTAAATGCATTTGTTGCAGTTCCAGTGTTTTTACATTTAGTTCTTTATTCTGTTAACTTCCAATATCAGAAAACAATTTGCAAAGTGGATAATGCTTCCTCCATCTCCTTCACCACTTTCCATAGCAGGGAACCATAATCTCCTTTTTATTCCTTTACTGTACATCTGATGGGAATAATTTCCCCATGTTTCATTGCATTCCCTTATGGGTATCACCTTTGGTTTAATGTAATATTTTAGAGTAGCAGTAGCAAAACAAAGACAAGGTCAGGGAATCTGTGGTTCTCCACAGGATAGGGTGCACTGAAAGCACATATTAGAATGATGGCAAACACAGATCACTACAAAATATTGAATAAATCATCTAGGGAAGGTAAGATAAGGTTGTGCCAAAGTGATGTGTGCGTGTGTTTTCAATGTGTTTGAGTCTGTCACAGATGAGAGGCATACGGGCGTGCAAAAGAATAGTGTTGCTGTGTGTGTGTATGTGTACGTGGGTCCATACATGTGCTTGAGCAGTGGTGTAAAGTAACGAAGTAGCAATACTATTTTATTTGTGTACTGTATCTTTACTTTACTTGATTTTGGCTCTGACCATTCTGCTACATTGATTTGACTTGGAATGGCCTTTCTATATCTATTCTATTTCTTTGGCGATATTCCATAAACTGAAAATGTCCAACACCTTCAGCAGGGATTTGTTATGTCAGCAACAGGAATCTGCCACACAGTTATACTCGCTACATACCAAGCAGACTTAAGTTACTTTTAGGTTGGCAAAAGCCAAACAATCGATTTGTTAGCTAACCAGTCAGCTAAATATCACAGGCCTATTATGAATAATGCTGTTTATTGACAATACATTGTTTGCGTTCACAACAAAAGGTATTGGCATTGAATGTAATAGATTTGTGTTATTTGACTAGGAGGTTAGATTATGAAGTTCTAATTGTGGAAAGCCTTTCATGTTTGTATGGTAACATATTAATGTCAAGCAAATAATCAAAAATAATAACAATTCTCAAATAGTCTGTGTCACGGTTGCAATTATTTTTTATGTGGGGTGCTTTTGTTTTTCTAGTTTCAGCACATGCCATTTAAAAGTTATGTAAATGGCCCTGCTCTAGACCAGTGATTCTCAAACCTCTCCACAAAGAAATCACCTTTATGTTTATGGGGCAAAACTGTAAATATGTTTAAATGAGAGAGATTTTATGCCAACCTCATGGACTATACATAATCTGCATTTATTATCTTCATCATTAGATATGTTCATTCAACTGGAATATTTGTTTGTAGAAGCCTAGGCTATTGGTTGCATTCAAGTCTCGTCATTTTATTATATGCTTTTTCCTTTCTTTTTCAAAAGGCCACATTTACACAGGCCACCCAATTCTGATTTGATAAGACTGGATGTTTGGCCAAAGATATCAATTATGTAACAGTTTTCTATAATGTATCTTAGAAGAAGCACCTCTGCCATTTATATTATTATATAATTAGACTATTTTTACTTATAATTCTACTTTTACTTTGTGTACATACAGTGCATTTAAGATCACATAGATCAAATACTTTTAGACTTTTACTCAAGTAGAAATCCAGTAGGTGACTTCAATTTTACTGGAGTAGGGTTTTAGTACAATATCTCTACTCAAGTATCATTCTCCAGTACTTTTTACACCTCTGTGCTTGAGTATGTGAGGTAAAAGATCACTAATGCTGAAACAGCTTCATCAGCACCATTTTTTTTTACAGTTTTTCCCGATTGCTAAAACACTAAAAGTGAAGGCCCACACCAAAGCATTGAAACCGTACCATTTGCGTGCATTTCGTACACACAGGCACCAAATGAATAAACACATTGTCAGCATGGCACCGTAAACAATTCTGTAACACACGGTGCGAAACACTACACACATTGGCCAATGATGAAACACTCTGCAGTCAGCACGTCCATTCAATAGTTAAAACACACACGACATTAGCAACACCCCCGCACACACAGTAAAACACTTAACCTGTAACTGAACACCAATCAGTCACTATACATATAATTCAGGTATGAGCACCTGTCGTGAGACAATCGTGAATATGGAGGCTGAAGGACCAAGGGGAAGGAGAAGATGAGGAAGAGATGGGAATAGCGAGAGGAGAACGAGGAAGAGATGGGGGAAAAGGGAGAGGAGATAGAGGAAGAGACTCTAAAAACCAGACATCGGGACTGAAACATCATCGGCCAAAGGGCCATCGAGAACGTCGTCGGGCATTGCGGGGGCAAAATTACCATGTGTGCTGCCATTAGTGGTCAGGGGGTCCTCCATCGCCATGCCACCCTGGGTCCCTACAACACTGCACACATACTGACATTTCTGCATCCACTACATGCCGCGGTCACATAGGACCGACCAGGGCAGCCCATGTTCGTTGTCATCTGGGATAATGTCAGTTTCCATCGGGCTGCTCTGGTCCGGTACTGGTTCGCCAACCACAACCATTTCATGGTGCTGTACCTGCCCCCTTATTCCCCGTTCCTCAACATAATAGAGGAATAATTTTCGGCATTGCGGTGGAAGGTCTATGACCGCCTGACACATGCACGCGTGTATGTGCATGTGTGTTCCCTATCGATCTAAAGAGGGCCTTTTGAAGTCAGAGTGTTCAGTTTTGATTGCAGAATGGCAGTTTTGACATGGCAGTTAGATGTTAATCTCAAAGTGTTGTGTAAAGAGTTCTTGTGTGTTGAGTTTTGACACGATGAGCCAAATTTTGCATTTTGTGTGTTAACAATTGGAAAAAACTCTAAAGCCAATGTCTGCTGCCTGTCTTTCACTATGCATTCAGCGTGTGGTTGTGCCCTATGGGATTACTTTTGGGTCAAAAGGAATTGCAAAGGAATTTAAGTATTTTAAAAATTAAAAATATTTGCCCTGCAATAAATAAAATAAATTTATTTTTTGCATTGCTCATAATATTTTTTTTGCAATTTAATATATTTGTTTGCAATTTTATATTTTTATTTTCGATATTCACAATTTTTTTTGCAGTTTTTAAAATCCCTTTGCAATTCATTTTGACCCAAAAGTAATCCCATAATATATTTGTTTGCAATTTTATATTTTTATTTTCGATATTCACAATTTTCTTTGCAGTTTTTAAAATTCCTTTGCAATTCCTTTTGACCCAAAAGTAATCCCATACACTTCATACTCAGCTAATAGCTTCAGCTGAACAGAATTACATGCCTGTTATTAATTAATGACCACAATCTGCTGGAGACCTGGTGCACATTATGTTCTTGTTAAGGGGTGCAGAACAGCTGAGATGCACGTAGCCCCCGAGGTCCCTCCTTTTGACTGGAGCATCAGCCAAGAACTGGACTGACACACCATAATCACATACATTTTATTTGGGGAAAATTACATGCAATAAATAGATTAAGAAGCATGGGTTTATTTTTCTGTAATGCTTTTATGAACTTGAGACTCATGACAGGTTTATTGAAATGTTTTGCTAAGATCTTGACTTGTAAATATCTATTGTTCCGGCATACAATAGACTGTTTTCCTTGTGTCACAATTCACAATTACATCAAAGGAACTGAAAAATAGACCAGCTCTGTCATGGTAGTTTATGATTGATGAACTGTATTCTGTATAACCTCTTAGATTAAATTGTCTGGCTGTGGGTGTTGTGCGTGCATACATAGGAACGTGTGTGTGACTGCTTGCATGTGTACGTTTGTGGATCCTTATACATATGTCTCAGTGTGGTTAAGCTTTGGCTGCTTTCATGGCAAATCTGTGCCAAATATGGGACTCTGCAAGATCTCCAAACATAGGGATTAATGAAAACCAGACTGTGGGCTCCAAATGTAGGATAGACTAATAAGGGACCTGCCAACATGGCTCTAATACAGCACAAATTCCCTTGGTTCTCTTCGGTTCTGTTTGTACTGTTGTAATCTTAACAGGCTCATTTTTAAATCCCTCCCATAAGGAAGACACCAAAATCCTCTGAAATATTTATATTTTCTATTGCAGTACTTAACACAGAGTATGAGACATTTGACATCATGTTTCAGAATTACACATTACTATTGCAAATTATTAAAATGCACAAAGTGTATCTGGCAATTCTAGGTAAGTAGGGTACTTTAGAGTTGGTATATTGTGGCGTGCAGACAGTGAGAGCTGGTAATGAGTTTTACTGTGGGGGGAACAACAGAGACCCAGGGGAGTGAGGGTGGTGTCTGAGCAAGAGGAACACACACCAGCATAAGATGAGTAACAGGACAGTCTTCAGCTGTCACTTACTGATACTAGCCCATTATAATGTGTTTGTATTTTAGTAGCTATGTTGTGGCCTAACTTGGTGTGTTTGTAACATTTTAACATGACCTAGTTAAGGTTCCAGTAGCTGTTACTGTTTTACAGCAGGGATTGCCTATCCACTCCGTAATGGATGCATTTGTCAATATTTATTTATATTATTTCCCCTTTATTTAACCAATTGGGCTTATTGAGAACAGATTGTCATTTGCGACGGTGACCTGGCCAAGATAAAGAACAAGTTGCGAGAAAAAGTTACACATTAAATTACAAAATAGTACAAATACAGAATGCAGGATACTCAGAGTATGTGGCAGGAATTATAAATGATAAGGTCTGTGCAAATGGAGATTAAGTTACAGTAGAGAGTTCGATCAGTCGGAATGCAAAGTGGCTGTGCAAAAATATAGAAGATTTTCCCTGTTATGGTAATTAACGGAGCAGTGATCAATAAAATGTGTAGTGAGATATATCTAGCTGATGCAGAAGTAGTTGAGGAAATATGCAATAAAATGTAGCGATAATATGGGAAAGGAGAATCCTGCTCATTGCATTGAGGATCCTGTATAAGAATTTCAGAATCTCTGTTTCAATGATCAGTATTGGTCAGGATTAACTTACTATATATTAAATGTCTAGAATTGTAGTTATGTTTCTATAAATGTTAACCTATGTTGTTTGGTATTCCCTAAAATCTATGGATCGTGTGAAAAGGACGCAGCGAAGACAAAGCTATTTTGGGTTGTGAAAAAAATTAGGAAGACATTGGTTCACTGAAAATATAATTGGGGCTGGCTGTGTTAATTTAAATAGAGAAGGCAGGAATGCGGCCGACAGTGATAAATTTAATTAAGAATACAGGATGTCTTTGAAATGCAGTGTGCGTGGGCCAAAGCTAACGTGACCAAATGGAGAACAATACAGCCAGATGTTGTCTGAGGTTGTCTCAGCAAGAGGTGATACTGCAGCCCAGCCATTTGGGCCTCAGAGAAAGAATTAACATATAGATGGCAGACAAGCCGGCAACACCTTTACCAGTTGAAATTATGCTGAACCAATGAGATTTTAAACTAAAGCTATCTTTGTAGGCCAATAAGTAAACCAGTATTGAGTTCAGTTTATGGTGTCATTTGTTTGCAAGATTTGATCATGATACAACCTCGACTTTAAGCCATTTAAAGTCCTTGCTCTTTCTACATTTTCTCAGCACAATGAGTTCATTATTTAATGAGTAACGACAAAAAAATTGACATAAACAAGAGTGCTAGAATAGGTAACATGTTGAGCATACACTCTTAAAAATGATGGGTTAAAATTAACCCAAATTGGGTTGTTTTATAACCCAACTGCTGGATCAATATTGCACCAGCCCAGCAGTAGTTAATTTGACCCAGCAAGATGGGTTGGTCATTTTTAACCCAACAGCTGAGTTAAATATTCTTGAAAAGGGCATGGCACACCTGGTATTAATTATATTAAGATGTCTTATAGAGGGGGTGGTTCAGTCAGTCTTTTGGCCAACCGTTATTGACAGTGTTGTTCCATTTGATATGGTTAAACTGTTAAACAACAGAATCTAAAGCATTAGTGACCAGCCTCACACTCTGGTACAGTTCGTGGCGGTATATACACCTTAACTTGTTTGTGAGCCGTCATTAACCCCGAAGAAGAATAAGCATTATATTGGTGTCCTGTTTTTAATTTCATGTCATGATACACTCCCACACTTGATTCATTTGTATAGATACCGTTTCTTTCCTCCCAGTTTTCTAGCCAGGCAAGCTGCAATTCTTCTGCTGATTTGCAGGCAAACCCTGGGACATAACAGCCCGACAAGCAAATGTACACCAGAATAGTGGACTCTCACTTGCTGGAATGAAGACAGAGTATGAACTATCCCAAAGGGGAGTTGTCAACTCATATCTGCAATCAGAAGAATCACAGACACCTGCACATAGCAACACTTTCCTAACAAAACTGTATCTAAACTGGAACGGTTTTGTCATCATGGATGCAATAAGTCAAATTAAAATGTTACACTTACTTTTAATGCTAATCACTTAAAATTGAATGGCAGTGAAATAACTAAGTAATTGATGTACCATGCATGTAAAAACATTAAGGCAAATGCACAAAATAATGTACCTGCAGTAGAGACTGCTGGGAAATATGATCAGTATATATTGATTCATAAATGTTCATTACTTTAATAGGTAACGCAAAACAGACAATGTGAATTAGACATGTAGTGTACACAAACCATTTATTATTTATTTGCCTCGCTGGATGATGATCAGTCAGGTTCTCTGCTGTGACGAGCGCTCGGTGTGGGGACTCTGCTGATGATGTTCGAAGCACAAACAACCCACTTGCTGGGTCAAACGATATATGTTGGGTTGATGGATTTTGACTCAACGCATGAGTTGAACAAAATAACCCAACTTCCATATAAATAACCCATAATGGGTTAAACATTTCATAACCCAGCGGTTGGGTAGATGAAATACCCCAACTGTTTTTAGAGTGTAGCTGTTAGATTTATAGTGTGCAAACTCATACAAAGACAGCTGTGCAGGTGAATATGTGCAAGATGCGTTAAGCATGTGAAGAGGGCATTAGCGCATAAATGGGGAAAGAGAGTGGTGGAGAGTCAACAAGTACAATGGTCTGACACTAGCTCTGATAGTAATATTTTAAAGGTAGTGAGGGGGATGGTGGATTTGAGTTTCAAACAATTGTGTAGTTTGTTCTAGTTGTTAGCAGCATAATTGGCAGGAGTGGTGGCCAAAGGAGGTATGGGCTTTTGTGGCAAACAGAGAGATACAGTATACCTGCTTGATCGCAGGTTAAGAGTGGGTGACGCTCTGGTTATTTTTGAGCTCAGGTAAATTGGGATTTTGCCTAGTAAGGTCTTGTAGATTAGATGATACCAGTGAGTTAGGCAACGAGCGTGCATAGAGGTTGCAGCGGTGGGTGTTAAATGGGGTGTTGGTGACAAAATGGATGGTGCTGTGGTAGACTACATCTAATTTTCTAAGGAGAGTTTGATGCAGTTTTATAAATGACATCTCCGTCATCCAGGAATGGTAGGGTAGTAATTTTCACAAGGGTGTGTTTGGCAGGAAGGGTGAAGGAGGCCTGTGGAATAGGAACCCGATCCTAGATTTAATTTTGGATTAGAGATGATTAACGTGGGTCTGTAAGGAGAGTTAACAGTCTAACCAGACCCCTAAGTATTTGTAGGTGTCTACATATTCAGACATGTCCATAGTGGTGATGTATGTTATGCAGGCAGGTGCGTGAAGTGATTGGTTGAAGAGCTTCTATTTAGTTTTACTAGAGTTTAAAAGCAGTTGAAGGAGTGTTGTATGGCATCAAAGGTCACTGTTTTTAACAGTGCCCAATGTAATGCCAGGTGTGTAGAGAATGGTGTCATCTGCATAGCAGCCCTAAATTACATGAAATACGTTCTGAGGGAACTATTTTGTAAAACCGAAATATGTAAAATATAAATGTATGAGAGGGTCAATTACGTTTGTAGGGAACTAAATTGAACACTCGAATAACGTTAAATATGAACATATGAAAATCATGACGTAGCCTATAAATAGCATAGTTTTTGCCAGGGTGGAGGTCGGGGATGGTGGATCGGCGTATAAATCCGCGACTTGCATGCCAGTGTTCGCGAGTTCAAATCCAGAACGGCACTTTGTGCATGTTTTGTTCTACATTGTCTGCGTAATGCAGACAGACGATTGTCGTTTTTTTGCCATGTTAACCCTAACCTTAATCCTAACCTTAACCTCAGTAACGTCATATCTAACCTTAACCGTTAGTAACCTAATGCCTAACCTTAACCGTTAGTATCCTCATACCTGACGTTAACTGTGAATGTTGCAATATAATTTCGAACGCTATGGAATGTGTGGAATGTTCTCGCATAAATCCGCTAAACTAAATGTACAGGGGCAACATAATATAAGTACAAATATGAAATCAGGGTGTAAATTGTGTCACAAGCAAAAATTGTTTAATACAATTCACCATGAGTGCATTCCAGAAATGTGGATATATTGGTATTTTTAAATAACGTACTAGCCAACTTAATAGGTAAGTGTGGTTTTAAACAACTCTAACTATCTTCCCCCTCCCCTCGGGGGATTGCAGGCATAGCCAGTTCCATGTTCTGTTTACAGCTTTCTATTCTGACGAACATAATTACGCACAACTTCATTCCTCTCTCCAAGATCACAACACTTGGCAGTATTATTAAGATAAGAAAACTGTGTTTTGTCGAAATTAAGCACTGTTTGATTTTGAATTGCACCGTAATATTTATACATAAAATCTGTATCCAAAAAGACATGGTTCAGGCAGAAACAGGTTGGTACACTATTGGTCACAGAAGTACAAAATCCACAGGCAGGGTAGGTCAAGAGGCAGGTAAACGGTACACAGTTCTCATAGGCAGAAGTACACAATCAGGATCTGGATTTGTCATATGCAGGCAGGTTTTCGGTACACAGGAAATCCACAGGCAAAAATACAAAAGGGCAAATCCAAAAGGGGTAGAACACGGATGGAAGAAACAGGTCATACCAGGAATAGACTATATATATAAATGTGCAGTATGTTGCCAAATACAAACAATACCTCACAAAGAGTTTGTCAAACAGACAAGCTTATACACAACACAGGACAAGACACAGGGGATCAGAATTCTGGTGATTGCGATCTGAGCTGAGGGATGCGTCCATGCAGGTTGAGATATTGGTTGTCACTGGTGTTTAAAGATGGATTCCAGGAGGCAGTGGATCTGCGGCTTGGTAACGTTACAGAGAGTTATGACATCAACTGGATAACTAACCATCTAGTTCACTTGTTGGTCTAAACAAATACATTTTAAACATGTAGAGTTAGATGTGGTAACTAGCCCCTCCTAAGAACAATACCCGCTTTCCGACCGCAGGGATTTTTGCAGTTCCTAGAACATAACGGTCCTATAACCATTTTTTTCTCGTGTTCCGATAGAAGAAATTGCGGGATTATTTAGTTTCTCGCACTGCAGTTCCTATAACCTTTTTAGCTCCTACTTCAGAGGAGGGTCTTTCCATTCTCCCTTTTCCTAGGTCCACGTTGATTGGTCCAACTTATAAATTACGCCGGTCGCTTCGTTTGTCTGTTGCGTATAATACTACATATTATGCTGGAGCCTTCGACTCCAGCCTAGTTTTTAAACGCCGCGGTTCGAACTCCGTTATTACAGGGTTGCCAACATTGGGAGTTTGGCTGGCGTGAGACTCGCTAAAATTTCAGTGCGCGCGCATGCGCGTCCTTGAGCGCGGAGAACACTTTTGTTAACCCTCATTTTAGAAATGTCAGTCCTTGTTTACTTAGTATAAACCGTGATTTATGCAAAAAAACAGCTAATAGAATGGAAACGCTTATTATTATAATTCTGAAAGGGTCAGTCACACCAGATGCGTGAGAGTTGGCAACCCTGGCAGTGTGCTCCGACTCCCAACCATGTTCCGAATCTAATCTAACACTATGAACTTTTCACACGCAACTGACGTACAGGTGCAAGGTTTTCAGCGAATCAACGATCAGAGAATCATGCAGTGAGAACGTTTTAGGCAGATGTTACAGCTGTGGGACTACTCTCCTGTCATTAATACGCTGTGGTCTAGTCATCAACAGAATATTAACGGATTGAAAGGGGAGAAAATTTGATTTTGGCGTGACGTTTCTTGCGTGTGCGTGAGAGCATGAGATTAATTGAGTGTCACGCCAGATGCGTGAGAGTTGGCAACCCTGTTATTAGGACATTATCAACACAACATTATTTTTATAAAATTGTATTGGATTTCGTTTTCAGCATCGTAATCCAATCGTAAACAGCAAGCCGCGGAAGGAACCCAGCAATACTTGGGCTGAAAACAACCAGATCATCCGCATTAAATTATTTACACACTTATCTCCAATCATACACCCAGTGTTACAACATGTCACAGTTTAATGTTTGTATGTGGCGCAACACTAAAATCTACTGACAACGCTATAAAAGCCTATTGCGGTGCTTGCGTCACTCCCTTATCCCTCCTACCAGTTCCTATGGCCACTTGACCAGTGCGAATGCAAATGGCAAAACCTGTTTTTGGGGAGAGTAGTTAGTAGAACTGTTTAGAAGTGGACTGTTCCTATAACTACGTTCCTGTAACTACTTGGTCGGAAAGCGGCTAATGTTTAATTGCTGAAACAAAAAAGAAAGGTTTGGAGAAAAAAAATGATATGTCGATCATGGCCATGCTTAGGCAAAATAATAATGCTAGAGTTTAGATTTTTTGTTATTTGATGAAATGTATATTTTTAGAAAAATTGATTTTGTTTTAAGTACTGGGGTAACTGGCCTCTCCTAAGAACAATCTCTAATTGCCAAAACAAAAAAAACTATTTTGGAGGAAAATTGTATGTCGATCATAGCCAAGCTTAGGCAAATTAATTATGAAGGGCAGTAAATGTATATAGGGTTTACACTTAGATTACAGAAATGATTAGATTACATTTTGTTATTTTAGAAAATGGGAGCGGGGGCTAGTTACCCAATGGGCAAGGCTGTAAGTACTGCCACAGTTTCAGCCTTCCTTCCTCTCTTTTCATCTTCCTTCCTCTTCCTCCACCTGAGACTAACCATGCTTGTCATTGTCTAAATGACAGGTAAAACACAACCATTACCATGAATGTCTAATTTTGCCCGGGGGCTAGTTACCCCATAGCGGGGGGGGGGGTTACTCCCAGCACACTCATCTAACATATTACTCGTTTTATAAAAATGTATTTAAAAAATATCTATAGACCAGTGGATTATTTTTCTAGATCTAATAAAGATCTAATTTCATTTAAATATATTTAAAATGTTTTCAAAATATGAAAAATTTAGATTTACCTCAAAATCTATGTACAATAAGTGTTGGGAGATAAATTTGGTGACATGTTGTGGGCATTATGTGAAATAAATAATTACCCTATTAAAGAGCAATGTGCAGAAAATGCTAATAAATATGGGCGTATTTCTCTAAAACTCATTAATCCGTCTACAGTATATTGTAATGTCAAAATATATCATTTCCTGAAAGCAAAACTCTGTGCGTTCAGAATAATTCACTTCAAGGCATTTCACGGGTTCATCACCATCTTCCGGCTTTAAGACAGATGCCATTGGTGAGATGGCAAACCTCACTATATTTACTTGCATTTCATTACCCCAAGGTAGTAAGCGAGCATCTGGAAAGCATACCTCATATGGGGAGATTTGAGGCTAACAAGGCACCACCTTCCATTAGCATTCCATAAACTCCCATTCATTTTGGCATCACTTTGACAGCAAATAAATTTACATCTGAAGTGTTTAAAGACTGTTTGTCCATTGTATATTTCTAAAGAAACACAACAATGTATAAAAGGCTCCATTACATTGTTTCTCACATTATGGCCCCGTAGCAGCCGTATTTGTCGCACAGTAGAGAAATGACTGTATAGTTCAGGAGAAGCTTGCATGCAATCAGGGGGATGTGGAGGCATACAGTCAAGGGAGAAGCCCATAGAGAGTCATGAAAAACATTGGAACCATAGACTGTATATATTAATGGACACAGCCATCTTGGTTGTGGATGTGATGATTTTAGATGAGAGGGAGGATTAATCTAGCTCGCTAACTGATATTAATTAGGATGCTAACGTTGGCTAATGAAAAACAGTATTAAAACAAAATTTAACATTACTTACCGCAAAAACTGAACTGATGACCTCTTTGAGTGTCTTGTCGTACAACCAAACGCCATAGCCATGCCCTAACACCCCCTGCTTTATTGCCCATTTTAAAATCAAAAGACCATAATTCAAAAAATGAACATCATTCTGAACTGCAGAAGACTTAAAACTAGTGATTAAGACCATAAAACCATTATGAAAATGTTTACTGAGGTAATAAATCAAGTGAGAAGTAGGTCACTTTCGCATAGACTTCTACAGAAACCAACCTCCTTTTCCAACCGCACGTGTCGCCCCCAGATAGAATGCAGGAGTGAGGCACTTCCGCATTTGCTTCATTTCGCCGAACCAGATTTGTCCATTAATATATACAGTCTATGCCAACCGGCATGTCTTGGGGCTCCCAGGATCTTCGTTAAACAATGTACATACATCCAACAGAAACTCAATGACCGACAGCTCCTTCCAGTTAAGCAGCCCTCTTTATACAAAAGCATCAACACCTAATTGCAACACAGCTGAACGTAATCCGAATCAGACCTACATATCACTGATCAGACCTACATATCGACCTGGATCAGACTAGGAACTGCTTAACTGGAGGAACTGTCAGTCTTAAAGCAATATACACATCAACTACAGAACAAAAAACACCATGCATTTGCATTGAATACAACCAATAACACTTCGTAATAATATTAAGTAAAGGAGTCCATTCTCAGTTCAAAATGTCTTTAGACCCTGTAAACGCCAGCCCACCCCGGGCCGGGAGTTACAGTACTACATTAGTCCTCAACAGTCCCGCCCACAGCCTACTCCGGAAGTAAGAATACAATACATTTTCTCCATTGACAATTCGAGTATAAGCCATTAAATCGTAACAGTCGATGGTAGACTTAAAACCAGCTACAACATTACTAAGCGATTGTATATGCTCATATAGACGCCAAAAGTTCATGGGGCACCAACCTCGTTTTGAGATAAATGTATTTTATTTGCCCTGTCTTGGATAAGTACTTCATTACCCACAATCCTAAACCAGCAGTGATGCCTCTGATTTGTGGAACTCTGTGATGTCATGGAGACAAACTCACGGTTACCATGGAAATGTTTACTGAGCCCGCGAAAAATCTTTGCGTTTCCAACTCTGGCAGGCTGCCCGAGTCGTACGCCTGTGTCGTAGCAAAAATATGGTAGTTAGAACTGTAAATACGTTTACTGAGCTGTAGATTACATCATATTTCAAGGATGACATTGTGTAAGTGAAGTTAGCTAAAGTTGGGTAATTTAAAGTAAAGGCGGAAAGATAACACTCGCAATGTTTTATGGGATGAGTAGTTCCTTTGCTTGGAATAAAAATATGTACACAGTCTTATACCTTTGACTTTTTTTGGATTTGCGGTTCATTTTTTCACTGGAAATTATATTTTGTATGTTTATGAGTCACGTCGTAGCTGCTTAGCCTAAGGCATGGTCTAAAACTCTTTATATACAGATTCTTCCAAATGTCAACGGGAGAAATGAATGCGAAATTTACTTCCGGAACCCTAGCTTTCTCAGACGAGGAGTGGCACTGTTGAACTGTTTATCACTGGAGTAAAAAGGAAACACAAAAAAAACTAAAATATCTTTGTCTATCCACTGCATTATAGCAGCCTATATCAGCAGAATCTGACTGGATAAAATAATTTAAGCTGCTGATAAGCCCCCATCTTTGCCACAAAAAAACAACAAAAGCAATCTTAATTTTTTTTTTTTTCAAACAATTGTTTTCAAATTGTACCTTAAAAATTGACATTTCATAACTCTACTTTTTTTTAAACATTTACCTCTATTTTTCTAAAAAACAATTTTTTGGGGAAATTTGAAACATAATGAGCCCTATCTTGGACCCGGCGCAATGTAGCACAATGACTGAATGCAAGTGTCTTTGCTAGCTTAAGACCGACGCATTTGTCAATTCCCCGTCTGACGCCTGCATCGTTTAAATAGCAAGTGCACCTGCGCCCATATTTGCACCCATGGGTGTGCTGGTCTAGCAGGGAGGTGTGTTCAGGATAATTCTTAGTGTTTTGCTATCTTGAGGCATTGGAAAGTGATCGCGCCATTGACCAACAAAAACCTGGGGGGTATTCTTCATACGTCGCTAACTCAGTTAGCTGGATTTGATTGTTGACGATTAGGTGTGATCTTGGATTGTTTGGTTCTTCGACGCTCATCCTGGACTTGCTGCCATAGCAACAGGTACGTAAGCTTAAACCTGCTCGGGAGCAGGTTCATTTAATGTAAACAGGATTAGATCACAGATTGTGTTAACCGAAATGGGGTTTACAGCCCTAGTAAAACAAAGTATATTTAAATTATTAAATAAACTCCAATATTATAGTACACTTATGTTTAACCAGAGATCCTCTGGGAATCCTCGCACTCATACTGTTGTTCCAGTTAGTCCATCAGCTGTGTATAGGCTAAGGCTAGGCTATATACTAGGTTAGTCTTATGTTCTAGATTTCTATTTCTAATGAAAAATATTTTAATGTATTTAGAAAATTGGTTACAACAACATTCAAATACAATACAAACACATATAGATTTCTTTTGAAAATCAAATATAATAAAAAATATATTAAATAAAAAAGTTTGTCTTTTTTATTTTAGACAATATGTCAAGGTCCAAAACGCTGCCGGTGGACCTCTTGGCCAGCAGTGGACCTCCTGTTAAACGATGAGCAAACCACCTGGCGGACCACAAACTCTGCCTCAAGGGGAAAATAAAAATATCAAGATGACTGTATTACATAGCTAACATTTTGAGCCTAACAAAGGTGAATTCTTTTTTTAATATACAGGTGATTAGGGCAGGATCGGGCTCGGTGACAGGGGTAGTATTTCATGACGCCATTCCCTGACCCAATCTCCAGACCACAGACCCGTTACAACGCAGCCCTGTGGTGGAGGTACAGCCTGCTGATGACTGCAGCTAAAGCACTTGGACCAACCTAGTGGCAGAGCTGCACGGGACAGAATTGTGGAACACAATTTTTGATTTGTGTTTTTAAAAACAAACCAAAAAACACATTGAATGAATAATAAAATACAATACATTGTGCTTAGCTCCTTGAGTTTTATTTCAATAATTCTTTGTAAAGAAAAGCCAGTGTCATATTTTGCCTGCAATAAGAGATATTGTTATGCAAGGTCAGCAATAGTAGCTACTCTGTGGTGGCTCTGACATTTATTAGCTATTTATGAAATTATATTATGTAAGAATCAAAATAAAATTATTAAAATAAAAAATACTATAAAATAAGTTTAAAAACCATAGCGTGTTTTAATCAAACTTTTAAATTCCTCGTAACCTTCAAGCAATAATTCTTGCTCTGCTGCAGAGAAAAACTGGGTGTGCTCTTTGGCCATGATGAGCAGCCAATAGCAGTGTTGCTGATCAGCGTTTCTACTATCGATACATTTTCCCTTTCATGCCAACGCACGTACGCGCAATCATCTCAGATGACTCAATCCAGCGATACTAATCGTAATTGGCAGGTGTGTTCGAAGAACCAAATTAGCCAGATCATGATTAGCCAGATGAAGTCATCTTGGATGTGTCATTGGATCTCGGATGTATTAAGTGGCGTACGAAGAATACCCCCCTGGTCTAAAGTCAATGGTCCAGTATGTCATTGTTATTTAGTAAATAGTCAAATGCACCTAGGCATATGCGCAGCGCATGCACAATATGTTTGTTGCACACACGCAGAGAAGCGCACCAGCACACAAAAATGTAAAAGATTACAAATGCAATTGTTACCCACCAATAATATCTAGGTTTATGGTCAGAAAGTCATTTTTTTTCATTTTATGAAATTATAGATTCAGAGCTTACAAATGGTGTATCATACACTGAAATATAAGGAACATTTAGAAAGCTATGATGCTTCAATTTTTGACACACTTAGAGTTGCAATACTGAGAAAGAAGCCCTCAAAGTTTTGCCCAAGTTCTCACCCCCACAGAGGTCCCCTTTGTTCAAACCCATTCAAGATCATTCACACCCTCCTAAGCATTAGCCCCACCCATTTTTGTCAGGGAATGACAGGACCTGTTAAGCCACTGTCAAACTATCTTTAAAACAAAGGCAGTACATTGAGTCAATCTGACTCTCAAGCAAAAAGACAGGAAATATAAAGTGTCTTATTTTGGAAACCCTTAGAAAAATATTTAAGTATTATTTCAAGTAGTAAAAAGTATACTTCTACGTTAGATGTTACCCACATATTTCATAATTTAGTATATTTGAAATACATTTAAAATATAATTTTAGTACACTAAAAACATATATAAACCAGCAATAGTAGATAAAATCTAGGTTTATTTGTATCGTATAAAAACACTGTTACATTAATAAACATTTGAAACCATTAATGTTTACTGGTACTATTAACAGACATTGTTTCTCTAGGCAGAAGTAAGTGTTCTTGGTCACAACCTTGTAATGTTCGATTCCCATGGGGGACCAGTGAGACGGCTATAAATATAATATGTAAATGTAAGTTCATGGGAACTCACTCAAGTGATGGAATGGGAGTCTATATTGTTACAGATTGTTTCTGTCCACTGTCAGATGTAGGCGCAGGGCAAGTGATGTCCATGGCATCTCTGTCACAAAACTCTTTGATCGTCTGAAAAAGATATGTTTGCCTGGCTGTGTCAAGTCCAGGTGGAGCATATACTGACAGACCATTTCTTGGAGGAAGATTACAAGTGTTGCACAGCAGCTGAAAACTGGTTCCAACTTAGTCTGAGTGCTCTTTGGCAAAAACAACTCCAGGCTGCTGAGCATCGAAACTGTAAAACAGAAGCACACAGTGAAGAAAATGCAAGATTTTTAAACTATTACATTTAACCACTTATAGATGAAAATAAAACAATATAAAATATATACATACCTGAAGTGCTGGTACTGCTTGATCTGTGGCAGCGGTTTGAAATATGGAGTCAGTTGATGTTGCCAGTCGTAGCTTTCCACCTGTTTTTCAAACTGTGCCATCCTCCAGTCCAACCAGATGAGGGACGTTGACTCTTGTGACAGTGCTGTCCTTCACCACACCAGCAATGTTGAGCAAACGTAGTGTGGTCTGCGATCAGGAAGGGAAGGTCCAGACGATGGTGGAGGTTGTGCATGGTCCGCCAGGCACAATACCAGAGAAAAATTTGTTCTTGTTTTTTTTATTTATTTATAAAGATTTCAACAGAAAAACAGTAAAAATACTGTGTACTACAATATATCAACTTGTTCTTGTTTTGTCCACTGCAGTTGTCACACACGTCTCCCCGACTCCATATCTGTTGAAGACATTATGCAAGTAGTTGGTAACTGCATTGCTGCCCTTGCTGGATGACATGCCCTCATCTATTAAATAGTTTAATTGTTGTGGCATAACAGAAGCCAAACAGTCAGGAAGTACATGGGCCATGGTTGCATTGGGTCAAAAGGATAGTGCATCTGTTAGAAAAGATTAGAAATAATATCAGACACAAATGAAGGTATTTTAAGATGTATGTAGTGTATAAAGGAGAAAGTGTTCCTTACCTGTTGAGCAAAATCAAAGCTAAAATGCATCCTTATGTCTTTGCTGGCTGGTTCCGAGAATCCTAGAGACAACTTCATGGCTTTACAGGTGGTCTTGCAGTCAGCCACCATTTTCTGGTAAGAAGACTGCTCACCCAGGACAAGCTCAAGATGACGCTCTTGCTTCTTCAGCATGGCTGATTTAACAGATTCTGGCAGATTGGAAGACCTGGTAGTTGTTTTTCTGGCACTGCCAGCAAAGATCCAACCTGGGCTTAGTGCTTGAGGTGTTAGGAAGCAATGTTCTCCAAAGCCTCCTGAATGAAGACAGGCAAACTGCACGTTGCCTTAGAGTACACAAACTCAAAAATATAAAATGAATAAATATAGTTGCAACAATGTTTGTGCTAAATGAAATAACATGTGGCTAATGCTTTAAATACCAAGTGTCGTCATGGCTTCCTTGTAGAGACGCCAGATGGCTGCTTTTGTAACATGTGATGGCAACAGCTTTCCACCAAAGTTTTTCTGTCCTGGGTGGCGTCCAGGTAATACTACTACTTATTCTCTGCATAGTTGTTGATGAAGTTCACAACTCGTTGCAAATCCTCATGCTTCAAATGTAACTTTGGCTTGATTGAGTCGGCTCTCTTTTTCATGGGAGGCATAAGACCGTTTTCCTTGTAGGATTGGTGAAGAAAAGTCAGGGGCGCCCTACTGATTCTGAAAAACAAACACAACAATATTTTTTTGTAAAGGCTCAGCCACATCTTTATCACATTCTGAGTGAGTATCCAAACAACTATCCCTATTGTTTAGACATTACTTTCCTAAACAATAAAAAAACACATAAAAGGCAACTGAAAGATAGATTTACAATATGATCTAAATTACAAATGTTAGTTTGGTACTTCAAACTGTATTTTTCAAACCGTAGCTAAATTAGCTGGCTAATGTTGCTACCTGTTTACCGATATACCTCTGGTCTGGCCTACCAGCTATATCAACTAACATTTTGGTTTTGTGTAACAATAACACATACATTAAACAGGCAACTTAAATTTAGCTTAAATAAGTAGTTTATCAAATTCTAGACAGCAAATTTTAGTTAGGTAACTACTTCAAAACTTATTTGTTTTGAACTGTAGCTAGTTGGTTATGCTAGCGTGTTAGGCTATCTAGCTATGCTAGCTGTAGGCTAGCTAGCAACAAATCAACAGTAATAGTTAATAACATTCTAAATCCTTAACATACTTCAAAACATAACACAGGCTGAAACATCATGAATAAAACAATAACACTTACCCATCGATATGAATGAAGGACTCCCTACACACTGATACTCCATGTACCATGTATGTAGATGTAGTTCTCTGTCGTTTACGTTTTGTCTGAACACTCACATGGTGGCGTTTTGTCATCTCGCTCATGCTTATAAAAACAGTGTGTTACACCATCAGGATCATCAGGTCATTTTCTCTCTCTGTCAAAGATGCCATGTTTGCCCTTACTGTGTAGATATATTCTGGAGAGAAGTGTTTTGCTAGAAAAGACGCAACTTCCTGGTTCTCCTTTCAACTCTCCCTACACGTGCAGTCAAATTTCATGATTTTCTCCATCTCCTTGTTGCAGGGTTGCCAACTTTGGGAGTTTGGCTGGCGTGAGACTCGGTAAAATATCAGTGCGCGCGAAGAACACTTTTGTTAACCCTAATTTTAGAAATGTCAGTCCTTGTTTACTTAGTATAAACCGTGATTTATGAAAAAAAACAGCTAATAGAATGGAAAAGCTTATTTATTTTTGATTTTTTTAAATTCTGAAAGCCTCAGAGTCATGCCAGATGCGTGAGAGTTGGCAACCCTGGCAGTGTGCTCCGACTCCCAACCATGTTCCGAATCTAACACTC
>JACXGM010001351.1:21288-48735 GCA_016801145.1 Umbra pygmaea
GTGCAAGGTTTTCAGCGAATCAACGATCAGAGAATCATGCAGTGAGAACGTTTTAGGCAGATGTTACAGCTGTGGGACTACTCTCCTGTTATTAATAAGCTGTGGTCTAGTCATCAACAGAATATTAACGGATTGAAAGGGGAGAACATTTGATTTTGGCGTGACATTTCTTGCGTGTGCGTGAGAGCGTGAGATTGATTCTGAAAGCGTGAGTGTCACGCCAGATGCTTGAGAGTTGGCAACCCTGTTGTTATAGTTCGCTTCAACTGGACACTCAATGGATTCTAAAATTTGATCGACTTCTTGTGTTACAACAACAGAGTTAATTTCTTTAAATCACTGTCCAGATTAGAGTCAGTAGTGTCCCCTCCCATTCCTTCCTTAACGTTATTAAAATCATAGAGTTCCTCTCCCTCTGATTCTGAATCAGATAATGGCAGGAAGCTTTAGTCATCATGTAAAAAGTAATCCAAAACAATGTTTTCTCAATGCTCTGTGTTTACAACACTTTGTAAATTAAGGTCAGCAATGTTGTTGAGCGCGAAAGCTCTCAAACTCTCAAACTTCTCTGTAGTTTTGCATGCTGTTGTGTTACGAATGCCCAGCTGTTCACCGCACAAGTGAATATAAAGAAAAGAACACAAGAAAGCAACCAATCAGGAAGATTTATGGGCAAGGACTTCTATTTCTTTTTTATAACAAACAATTTTTATTTGACTTATTTCACGTATCTACAGAATATATACATTTTTTATCAAAAATGAAAGTTTACATGTTGAGGAATTCATTACTTGAAAAAAATAAATTTTCACCGAAATGAATAGTTAGTGTTTTTTTACGTTTCCTGAAAAGTACGCATTCTTTCCATACGCCTAGATGTCTGTGTCAGGTCACAAATATTTGAGTGCAATTCCGCCTGGCTCTTAAAGGGAATGGGAGATGAATCTCTGGTTTATTGCATGACTGTAACGAATAGACAGGACCAGGTAACCACAATAATACAATGGTTTATTAATGCCCACTCAATTGCAGGCTGAATCGAAAAATGGGAGAGTTAAGGTCAGATAGGGAGTACACTATTCATATAGTCAGAAAACAGTGTTGTCGGAACAGTCAGAGGTCGGTACACAAAGGAGGAAGTCAGGCCAGGCAGGAGTCGGAACACAGATTGGAGTTATCAGACTTTGCGGAGGACGGTAAACACTGTGGAGAATAGAACAGGCAGAAGTACACAGGGATGATCCAGGAGACTGAGTAAACGGTAAATCCAAAAATACAGGTCAAGCCAGAAAGGTAGTCAGAATAATAATGCGCTCAGTATGTCCTTTGTATAAACAATACCTCACGAAGAACCAGTCAGGTAGGTGAGTACATTGAAAGAAAATCACTATGGAGGGGTGCCATGGTTTAGAAACTTTTTGAAACAACTGGTCTACACAACAGCCAGCCAGCATGCACGTCTATCATTATGTTAAAATATTGTTTTGACAACAACTGGGGCCTCATGTATAAGAGATTGTGCAGCTTACATACCAGAAGATGGTGTATTCCCAAAACTTGAAAAGTAACTACACGCAGAAATATTCTGTATAAAACCGGTCATACGCCAAGTCCTGCACACCTTTCCTTTATAAATCACAATCAACATGACTGCAAGTGAACGAGCCACTGAACCCACCTTGCATAAATTAATATGCAGATGGCCTATAAATATGCCCCTGAGGTCATTTCTTTGTCTGAATTACATTGACTAAACTCACAAAAAATAAAAATTTCACAGACTGTGAGATTGAGGTTCTAACCACAAAGGTGGAGGCAGGGAATATATCCTGTTTGGCGGTCTGTCATCAGGTAATAGCAAAAAAAGAAAGTCGGCAAACTGTCACTAGGGCCGTAAATGCTGTGGGTTCGGAGCATAGCAGAAATTTAGAAAAAAATGGTCCAATATAAAATTCGAAATTAAGAAACAAGTTGTGGCGCAGTGTGGCAGCTTCAGGTGGGGGGTCGTGAGCACCTGCACTCACACCACAGAAGGAAAGGGTGGTTGCAATTATCAGCAAGGCACTTATAGCTGGATTTCTGCCTGCATTTTAGGGGGACTCAAACATTAATCTTGGAGTGTATGAAATACACCATGACTTACACATTTAAAGACCATTAAAATGAAAACACACATTTCCGTCCAAATAATGCACAAGAAGCAGTCTGAACCAACTGATGTAATGCCCGTTTATTTTAGATACAGTGCCTAGCGAAAGTATTCGGCCCCCTTGAACTTTTTGAAGTTTTTTAACAAATAAAAAACTGAAAAATTGGGCGTGCAAAATTATTTAGCCCCCTTAAGTTAATAATTTGTAGGGCCACCTTGCTGCGATTACAGCTGTAAGTCGCTTGGGGTATGTCTATCAGTTTTGCACATCGAGAGGCTGACATTTTTGCCCATTCCTCCTTGCAAAACAGCTCGAGCTCAGTGAGGTTGGATGGAGAGCGTTTGTAAACAGCAGTTTTCAGTTCTTTCCACAGATTCTCGATTGGATTCAGGTCTGGACTTTGACTTGGCCATTCTAACACCTGGAAATGTTTATTTGTGAACCATTCCATTGTAGATTTTGCTTTATGTTTTGGATCATTGTCTTGTTGGAAGACAAATCTCCGAGTGATCATGGGCCTCTTGGCTGCATCTCTGATCAGTCTTCTCCTTGTTTGAGCTAAAGGTTTAGATGGACGGCCGGGTCTTGATAGATTTGCAGTCGTCTGATACTCCTTCCATTTCAATATTATTGCTTGCACAGTGCTCCTTGGGATGTTTAAAGCTTGGGAAATCTTTCTGTATCCAAATCCGGCTTTAAACTTCTCCACAACAGTGTCTCGGACCTGCCTGTTGTGTTCCTTGTTCTTCATGATGCTCTCTGTGCTTTCAACGGACCTCTGAGACTATCACAGAGCAGGTGCATTTATACGGAGACGTGATTACACACAGGTGGATTCTATTTATCATCATTAGTCATTAGTCAACATTGGATCATTCAGAGATCCTCACTAAACCTCTGGAGAGAGTTTGCTGCACTGAAAGTAAAGGGGCTGAATAATTTTGCTTGCCCAATTTATCAGTTTTTATTTGTTAAAAAAGTTTGAAATATCCAATAAATTTCGTTCCACTTCATGATTGTGTCCTACTTGTTGTTGATTCTTCACAAAAAATTACAGTTTCATATCTTTATGTTTGACGCCTGAAATGTGGCAAAAGGTCGAAAAGTTCAAGGGGGTCGAATACCTTCGCAAGGCACTGTAATTTGGAAACTGAGGAGTCCGCCACGAGGGAGACCCAGGAGGAAGAGGTGGGGTAGGGGGGGAGGAGGAGGAGGGGGAGAGGGGGGATCCATGTGTGGCCAGCACCTCCACGTCAGGGGACAGTGCGCACACTGAACCCGCTGCGCCGCTTACCTCCGCTGTCGAGGGACGCCAGACTGGTCGTGTCCTCACCGATGCTGTGTTGCAGTCACAAAACAAAATTGTGAACACCATGAGGGAAATAGTGAGAGAATTCAGACGACTTAATGATGGTCTGACTAACTTATGTGACGCAATAAAAGAGCTCAAAAAGTAAATGCACCTTGTCTTCCTTTTTCACCTTTGTGTATGACCTCTAACAGAAGCTGTGAGGCTGCTGCATTGGGCCTAATGTTTGGAGGCTCTGGGTCGGGTTCGTCCATCCCTGCTTTGGCTTGTGGCGGTGGCACACCACGTTTGGTTGCCACGTTGTGCAGCCCACTGAATGCCATGTGACACCTTCTGTGGGCTGTAAAGCAACATGCCACCAGTTCTATCCAGGCAACACCAACGGCCTTTCAGCTGCCCTGTTGTCCGCTACACCACTGACCGAACCAGAGTATGTATATCATTGTACCGCTGCTCTTGCTCATTTTGGGTGTTTGTGAGCAGGGTGAGGAGCCAAGTTTGCAACAGGTAACCACAGTCACTTACAGGTATACATTAACCACATACTCAGATGCCAATACAAGATCGGTTGCCTTATTTTACCATAGCCTAATGATAATAAATTACATATATTACCAATAAGCCTGCCATACTGCAAAGCCCCTGATTGAGGTCTGTTCCCCACACTGCTATTTCACAGGATAATAATCAAGAGTAGAGCCAGGCTACCAGGCCACAACATTTGTCAAACACATTTGCACATCACAGATCACTTGCACATTCACAGTGTGGAATGGTTTTCTGTTCACATAAGCATATTCAATAATAGATGGTGCCCTTATAGCAATGTGAGTGCAGTCGATGGCTCCGATTACATTTGGAAATTAAATCATCTCTGCGAATTGCAGTTTAATGTTGGCCTGCTCACCTACGGTGAGGAGAAATTTTATGTTTCTGGGTGACATACGGATGAGACCGTTCCATACAGCTGGCATGGCCTGGCTCAGGGATGGTGGGAAATGCCTGACCGATCAGCCAGCTCTCTCTGGAAAGCGCTTATTGCGAGGAAGCCTAGTGTGGTGAGAACTTGCAAGGGGACAGGTAACGCATGGTTCCTTGCTGTCACACGTTTTAAAGCCGGCCCAAGCTCAGCACAGAGTTCCAACAGGATAGCCCTTGGCAACCTGAAACGACCCAAAAGCCAGTCATCATCGTGGGCCAGCAAATCAGTTTGGTCCCTAAATACACGCTCTCTCTGGATTCTACTTTTTGCAATGTCTTCTAGCAGTGCCAGAGCAGCCATTGCTCAACAAGTATAGCATCATCTTTTACGTGTCCTTTTATAGGCTACACCTAATATCCTACACATTTTTTACTCATTTACACATAATCCACAGGATTAATTAAGCATCACACCTGAGTGATTTTGCCCACCTGTTACTGCGTTTCATCCTTGGGAGGTGGATCCGTGCGTCATGCCTCTTGTGCGTTATGCATGAGCCAGAGTCAGGCTCACTGAGACAATTGCATTTTTCCATGCCAATCTTGTAGTTGCACAGTATATATTTCAAATGTGGTAAATAGTCATCATTGCTGTGTGCAATATTATCCATATACAGAGGGTGACATGCATTTCCTGAGTGATTTTGTGGTGGTGGATTAAACAGGTAATAGCATTTCCCATTTGGGTTTTGGCATTTTGATGTGAATCATCCACACATCAAAGATCAAACTTTGTAATTATGTTTTTTGAATAGTCAACATCATAGATGTATGACAGTAACAATAGTGAAGACTTTATTTTGTAATGTTTGGTGAGCACTTTTCAGTTTGAATTTGCCACATTACAGAGCCAGAAAAGAAGGCCCGCACATTCTCCCGTCTGCCCAAAAGTTTCTGTGACGGCCCGCACATTCTCACATCAGTTAGATTTTTATACATTACACCAGCGTACCCAAGCTTTTGTGCGTACGCAATGCTTGTACTTGGGGGTCCTGGGGACTCATGTATTAAAGATTGCACAGCTTAAATACCAGAAGATGTTGTTCAGGCTATGTAAATGTATAATCTTAGAAAACCATTCCAATGTGGGTCAAATAGGCATATTATTATTAGAATGTAAATTATACCGGGCAGGACCGCAGAACCTAGTACCAAACACAATACAACAAAAATATTAATAGTAAACCATATTCTGGAAAAGTAAAATAGTTGATTAACAACAGATTCTAATTCAATTAAGTTTGCCCTTGATGTCGAGCCTCCCCCGTTACATTTGCGTGCTTCCGCATTTGTGTGCACCATTACCAGGTGTGCTTGAGACTCATTAAATACCTAAACTGGCTAGAGGTTTGTTGAGTGTCATCTTTGACTGTGTGTGAGAATTATGGCTAAGTCAAAAGAATGGTCCAAAAAGTTAAGAGAACACCGCCCTTCACATCTATGGAACAGGATATAATAAGATAGCAAAACAGCTGCAGTCGATGAATCTTAATTGGGGACACCGGGCTCGGATTACGTTTGGGACCGGAGTGTATGGATCTTAATTGGGGATGCCAAGCTCGCATTATGTTCAGGAATGGAGTGAATGGAACGGTGTGTAGCACATCAAACCCATTTTGTGATACCGTTCCGTTTTCCCTAGTCAGGACGGTAATGCGAGCCCGGCGTCCGACTGCTGCAAGCGCTCCAGTGACTGCTGCAAGCACAATCAAATTCCAGTTCCTCAGTTTAAATGTAATGCTTTTAAATTTGCTTTCAAAAACATTGCTAGGTATATGTAGCTAATTAGGGAAGCAGATTTAAACTACCACATTGACATTATCAGTAATAAATATTACACATTCTTGACCTGTGATATAAATTGTGTTCTTCTGAATATGTAGTGCAATTTCATTTATTCATTTGAATTGGGGGAAATTGGCTGGTAAGACATCTAAGGGCATAGCAACTATTATTTTCATAAGTTATATTGGGCATACTTACTAAACACTTTACAATATTATGAAAAGTATTTGTTTCAGTACTCAATATCAGCATGTACCCAAAAGGACTACTTGGTTCTATTATCATTAAAATGGTATGGAGAAAATTTATTTTAAGAATCTGTAGTTTCTATAAGCATGGGAAACTTTACAGAACATCACATCATCCATATTTTATTTTCCCCAGGAGTTGTTTGAGAACCAAGGCTCCAGAATTAGTATGCCTAAATTTGTGCTCTACATTAAATGTCTGCCAATAGCTTTTTTATTGCAGCACGAGGAAACTCCAACAGTGTGAGTTAGAAAGAAGTGTGTTGACACCCTTTGGCCTTAAAATTAATTACAACCTTTGTTACACAATTTTTATTTCTTTTTCTCCTCTTTTGCTATTGACACTTCCCCAACCATCAATACAAAAACAGGTTAGGTTCTCCAGTCAGTGCCCCTGACCAAAGCACTGGCTTAGATCTGAAGTTGGTCCCTGGGCACTGTAAATGGCTGCCCACTGCTTCCTTGAGGGATGGTTAAAATGCAGAGAATGAATTTCGCTACATGTATGTGACAATAAAGTACCCTTACCTTAACATTAGTATAAGCAAAATAAATACAATAATGAAATTAGTTTTCTCAAAGAAGCACACAAGCTTTAAAGGAACTCTGTGAAGTCAGACATGCCTATCTAATCTTTTTAAAAGGGGGTCTAATTATATTGATAATATCATAGAAATAGAAAAATGAAAAAATATGGGTCAAGAATTGAATAATTTTTTTTTATTAACTGTTTTAAATTCTTGTCATATGAAGAAAGCCCTGTACCACACTGATTGTGTATGACACATTATCTTACCATCTAGTTGGCTTTTGAAAAATACTTGATAAAATCTAATTGTATTAAGCATTTTTATATATGCCAATAAAGTTTTCAATGTTCAAATAGCATAACATTTACATTTACATTTTAATCAGTTAGCAGACGCTCTTATCCAGATTGACATACACTCACCTAAAGGATTATTAGGAACACCCGTTCAATTTCTCATTAATCCATTTCTCTACTCAACCAATCACATGGCAGTTGTTTCAATGCATTTAGGGGTGTGGTCCTAGTCAAAACAATCTCCTGAACTCCAAACTGAATGTCAGAATGGCAAAGAAAATGATTTAAGCAATTCTGAGCGTGGGATGGTTGTTGGTGCCAGACGAGCCGGTCTGAGTATTTCACAATCTGCTCAGTTACTGGAATTTTCACGCGCAACCATTTCTAGTGTTTAAAAAAAATGGTGTGAAAAGGGAAAAACATCCAGTATGTGGCAGTCCTGTGGGCAAACATGCCTTGTAAATGAGTGCTTCAAGCTGAAAGAAGGACAACTTTGACTGAAATAACCACTCGTTACAACCGAGGTATGCAGCAAAGCATTTGTGAAGCCACAACATGCACAACCTTGAGGCGGATGGGCTACAACAGCAGAAGACCTCACTGGGTACCACTCATCTCCACTACAAATAGGAAAAAGAGGCTACAATTTGCAAGAGCACACCAAAATTGGACAGTTGAAGACTGGAAAAATGTTGCCTGGTCTGATGAGTCTCGATTTCTGTTGAGACATTCAGATGGTAGAGTCAGAATTTGGCGTATGAGAACATGGATCTATGAGAACATGGATCTATCATGCCTTGTTACCACTGTGCAGGTTGGTGGTGGTGGTGTAATGGTTTGGGGGATGTTTTCTTGGCACACTATAGGCCCCTTAGTGCCAATTGGGCAGCATTTAAATGAAGTGGAATACAACTCATTTAAGTACTCATTGAAGAGGAAGGTTTTCAAATATTTCGAGTCTGTGCTGTTCTAGCCTCCAGTGGAAGCTGGTTCCACCATTTAGCAGCCAGGACAGAGACGGGTTTTGGCTGCTTGGATTGGGAGCTGACTTCACGAAGGTGTGGGATGGTCAGGAGCCCAAAGGTGGCAGAATGGAGAGCCTGTGTAGGGGTGTAGGTTTTGAGCATTGCCTGAAGATGGGTGGAGGAGCTCCTCTTGTTGCTCCGTAGGTGAGCACCATCGCCGTGTAGTGGATTTGAGCTTCAAATGGGAGCTGCTGCATTCTACATTTTGAAGAAGTTTGGTGTCACATGCTAGCAGTCCTACTAGGAGTGAGTTGCAGTAATCCAGACGTGAGATGACGAGAGCCTGGATGACTCCCTTGACTGCTTTCTGGGTGAGATAATGTCGTGCTCTGCAAATGTTATTGAGCATGAACCTGCAAGAACAAGTCACAGCCTTGATGTTTGCAGAGAACAAGAGGGTATCATCCACGGTGATGCCAAGGTTCTTTGCCCTCTGGGATGGCGACACTGCTCAGTTCACAACTGTGATGGACATGTCCTGGAGCAGTCAGGCCTTCCCATGGAAGGAGAGTACCTCAATCGTTGCAGGGTTGAGCTTGAGATGTTGTGCTGACATCCACATAGAGATATCAACCACAATTAAGAGCACAGAGGTAGTTTAGCCTGAAGTTTGTGCCTACTCCATGTATGTCCATTGGTCATTAATCATGTTTGGGAAGCCAGAAACCATTTAATTAAACAACCTGCAAGTATTTCTCCTGCCTCTGGTCTCTCTCTTCTCCACTACACCACATCCACCTAGCTTAAAGTGTGACACAAGGAGGGATTGGAAGGATACCAGGTCATTCTGAAGTTTTGTTCTCCATTTCCGCTCAGCAGCACGTAGACCACTCCTGTGAGCTAGTAGTGTTTTGTTTAGCCAAGAAGCAGGAGGGGAGGGTCATACCAGCCTAGAGGAGAGGGAACAGAGAGAATCATAAGACTTGGAAATTGAGGAGAATAGAGTGGAAGAGGCAGATTCAGGAGACAGTAGGGAGAAGGATTTACTGAAGAGCAGCATAGGCAGAGATGAAGTCAGCCTTGTTCACAGCAGATCGACAGTTCCAGACACCTGCAGAAAAAAATATATTTTACATGGGTTGTCCTGGCAGGGAAGACATGGTTGCATTTACGGTAGTAAGTATGACAGTAAGAATTGTGATGAGAAAGGTGGACGAGGATGGAAAACAGACAGATTTCACAGGAGACCTTGTCGGCAGCTGGGATGGCGAAATGGGCTGTACATGGTTCATCCAACCACATGTCGCAGAGTAGCCAATTCTTTTCCACTGCTCAGTCAACATGAAAGCATTTCGTCAGATCGTGCATGGGAAGGATTACGTTTGCAGCTTGGATGGATAATGGTCTCCCAACTGAATATTTAACAACACTGTCAGTATTATGGAGCTAAAAGAGTCTCAATAAAGATAAATGCACACAGTACATTCACATATGCACACACAGGGTTCATACATGCACACACATGATTCATAAATGCACACACAGGATAAACAAATGCGCACAAAATTCACAAATGCACACACAAAATTTAAAAAGCACAGAAGATTCACAAATGCACACAAAATTCACAAATGCACACAAAATTCATAAATGCACACACAATTCAGAAAGGCAAACAAAATGTACAAATGCACACAGGATTCAGAAATGCACAGGACATGATTCAGAAATGTATTTCTGATGCACACACAAATATATCTTGATTTACAAACTGCTTGCGGTCTGTGAACGTCACTGCATTTGTGTGTGAATTTTGAGACTCCCCTGACGTGGCTCGACACACAAATGTTTTTTTAAACAGGGAATGATCTGCAACCAATCAGATATCTCCCTTGTTTTAGCCAATCACAAGAATGCCCCCTACGTGGGGGATTGTTTACTTATAAGCCAATCACATGAACGCCCTCACAAAAATGGCCGCTACGGGGCCATAACATGAGATACAAGGTAATGGAGCTTTTCATACATTGTCCGGTTTCTTTAGAAATAAAGAATGCACAAATAGTCTTTAAACGCTTTGGATGTATATTTATTTGATGTCAAAGTGACCTCTAAAATGAATGGAACGCTAACGTAAGGTAATAGCCAGGTAGCCTCAGAATCCACCCAGGGCTGCTTCAACTTCCGGGTCTAAGCCTACCCCCTTGGTCAAGACACAACATATGGAAGGACATTAATGTCAACCACACAGTGTTACAATAACACCACTTTTTTTCTTTTAAATTGTTTAAATATAGTTAACTCATGCAATATACTCTACGTCTGATTTGTGATACATGCGTGTAAATGATAATCCGGCATTCACAATATTATACTGATTAAGTCAAGAAAGGCCTTATGTCACATACAATATGTGACTTAGTGAAAAGGTTGTGGGGGAAGGACACTACAGTAGGTTTACTGTTACCTTGTTCTTCTAATGTAATCAAAATCTATTCTTGTGTTTCTGTAATTCTTAGATTTTTGCTTCAGCCTCCATTCTTTTCTCTCTGTTATCCTGGCAGCCATGGTAAGTATCCTTTACATAAATACTATCATTATTCCTGAGAAAAACACTAAGCTTAAGACCAATTATGTAATCACACAGAGATTTCCGTCTGACAACTGTATTTGGAAAGTGATTGTGAGCCAGATTTGTGGGGAACTCAATCGATTCATTCAAGTGTGCTTTATAGTTTACTGCCACAAGAACCGGCCCCTCATGTAGTCAGTACAACCTCTTATTTGTTTTGCGAAAGATGTCTCTTCTCTTTCCGGCAACTGTCCAGCCCACAGTAACGTTGTCACCCACAGAATGAGATTACCATAAACCCTAACCCTCCTTCCCCATATTGCCTAAACCAACACCCAAGCAGTAGAGGGAGGGAAGACGGAAACTGCATTTACACCGCTATTGTCTTCCTGAATGCTGGGTGGTGAGATAAACCAACACTGGCAGGGTGTTATTTGCTCTATGCCAAATGCTACGGCCTGCCAAGGCAGCCACGTGCCACCCTCCCTGTGCCATCCTTCCAGTGCAACCCTCCCTGTGCCATCCTTCCAGTGCCAGCTTCACACGACCATCTGTGTGTGGAGCTAGTTTATTTTTCCAGTCAATTTCTTTCTTAACCACCCTTTTCCACACCCTGGGGAAAGAGTGAAGGTGTTTAGGGTCCAGAGCCTGGCTAAGGAATGCTGTAAAGTAGATCGCTACTCTGTATTTTGTCATTTCCACTCTTCAAAGCCTATCAGTCTTTATTCTATTAAAATTACTTGAGCATCTAATCTGTCTGGGAGAATTTGGATAAATGACATGGACTAATGTGCCTGGGAGAGTTTGGATAAATGACATGGACTAATGTGCCTGGGAAAGTTTGGATAAATGACACTGTAACAACTGTTATGACAACAATTTTACTTACAGTCAACTATAGATGCATTAGCATCCTTAATGAAATTTAGCAAAAGAGTGCAAAAAAATAACACAATGTGTTACAATGTGTCTTGTTTTGGGCTCAAACATAACTTTAAGCCCTATAGTTTTATTTCAACACAATAATTTCTCAGACACCAAACATTTTAGTAGTATGAATTTCTCAGCAAAACATACTTGCAGGAAAACAAAATTATTGTCTTACAATCATCATCTCATTCTACTGAATTGTATTCAATTGAAAATATATGACGGCACACTCTGCATTGTCAGGGAATATGGCTCACCTTAGGTCTGAAAAGACAAGAGGAGGAAGACCTAATAAAATGTTTCTTAAAATATTATCCAAATTTTATCTGTGAAAGCTATTTGTAGTCTAACATTAACATACCCTTGCAATGAAAAATGTGTCACATTCACAAAGCTTGGCGGTAAATTCAAATATCTTGATGTGTCAAAATATCTTTTAGCTTTAGGGCATCCAGGCTGGAATAGGCTACAATGATTGATAATTTGGTTATGTAATCATGAACTGAATTTACATGTTATTAGAACAACAAAGTACTAGAGTACGGTATATAGTCACAGATTCAAATCAAGCCTAAGAATTTTGAAAATGACAGCAGTTTCAATGTTTTCTGGATGGTACTAATCAAAAGCTAATCAGTAAAGCTAAGAGTAATCCCACATATTTTTATTATGTGTCACGTCAAAGTAAAAAGACAAACGAAACACTATTCCATAGCTACAGTGTATTGTAAGTCTACCCTAGGCTGAATTTTTTTGATTTGATTGGAATGTTTGACAGCATGATTGCTAATAATGCTTCTGAGCCAGTCAAACTATACAGTATATTACACAAAATAAAATAGGGCTTGCCATATCTAGTGCACCACCCACATTTTTGAGACCATAGCTGTGTCTCAATGTGAAGGCTGCATGGCCTACGGAGGCTGTGAATATAGCCGTCATTGGACAACCGATTGAGCCACCAGGTGTTCCCAATTACCGCCTAGCAAACGGTGCGAGAGGAGAGCTGCCATCCTAAATGACATCCTACATTTGTGAAATGTCCAGAAATATGGAGCCTGAATTTCTAACTTTCATTTTTATTTTATTTATGTTACTGGAGGAATTATAATATACGTCGACATTCGGCCTTTTATTTTGAAGGTTTTATCATAATACTGAACTTATGACATCATCATTAGTTTTGCTAGCAGAATACAGCTCCAGGAAGAAGCAAAGCAAGAAGCAGGTCCAATGGGTTGACAATTTTTAACCCTGTTGTTTTCACACAACAGGAAGAATGAAAATAAAAACAAAAAAAAACAAAGAAAAACTTACATTTATATGTGAATTCCTCAGCCGCCACGCTATTAACACCAGCTATTTTCTTTGAATACAATTGCATTGTCACCGGTGCGCTGTGAATTCTGGGGAAGGGTATGCTGCGAAGTGTCCTTTTTTGTATCCTTCATTTGCCCGAGAAAATGACGGGCACATTTGGGCCTCGAAGGGTGCAGAGTTTGAATTGAGACAGCCTTCGTAGCACTGCTGTGACGCAATCGGCCTTCAAATGCGCAAAATCAGCCTTCAAATACGGCCTTTGGAGGATGCAGCCTACACATTGAAACACAGCTCATGTGCTGAACAGAAGGCAGAAAATGTTATCCTTTTTGGGGAGAATTACAAATGACTGCTTCTTGTCTACAATAGGAAGCCTCCTTTGCCTTCATCATCACTCACATGTCTAAATTCACATCAAGTGATACCGTGGCATCATTACTTTTGGACCTCAGTATTAGCAGAATAATTGTGGGCAAAGTGTTCTATTCTATTCATTTAGCTGACACTCTTATCCAGAGTGACTTACAGTGACATCCCCCTGAGTAACGTAGGTAGAAATGCCTTACTCAAGGACACAATGCCATTTGGCATGGTCGGGAATCTAACCGGCAACCTACCTTCCGACTACTAAGTATGACTCCCTATCCACTGAGCCATCAGACTCACCTGTTCCAATGCTACCTCGAAAGGTGATGGGTGACAATTTATATTTCCACCCTATTTTTGGTAAACCAATGTAGTGTATACATTTCCATTTGCATCATGGCAACACAGAGACAGCAGAAAGAATAGTGGAGAGTAAACAGTGTTCAGGATGCTCAACAGAATGTCCAGGACTTTACCTTGTAGGATTTCAGTCTGTTATCAAATCATCTCAAGCTAAGGCAGGCTTCATTTCTCTTCTGCCAAGCTAGATTACATTCCTGAAAGCACTACCGGTATATAATAAACCTATTCCAATCTGATCATGTAGAAAATGTAGCCAATTTTATAACAGCTAGTTTTGCTCTCCTCCCTCCCTTTAATAGGAATATTTGAACAAGCCTGATAACAGTCGAAGACACATAAATTAATCTAGGTCAGTTCTTGAGATGGCTGCATTGGTAAAGGAGTCTGGACTGGAATTCTCTAGGGCCTGGAAAAACGGAAGGTTATGCTAGTTACAATAATAAATGGTGTAAAATTAATGAAGGGTTTATGAATGGTTTATGAAACCATTTAAAAATATAACCCGCAGTTTTCCCACTATGGCAGCCATAGGCAGTACAAACTGTTTCCAAATTCACAAGGCATACATCTATATTTGTCATTGTCTTTTGCATTATCTATGTTTAGGCCCATTTGTTCTAACATGACATTATATTAAATTCATCATGAATAAAGTCAAATACACATAAAGCAAACCTATGCACTATGATGAAACCCAGTGATTTTGCTCTTGCACTCTTCCACAAAGCAATTAACTTTAAATTGTTTCAACATTTTTTTAGGGAGCATCACATTGATCCAGTCTGCCCTGGAGGCCTCTATTTAAAATTTCATTCACAGCTGTGAAAGTCATTATAAGAGACTTCTTTCATTTTATTTCAAACTTTTTTTTACCCTGCATGGAATAACTTATACGATAATCCTTATGGTAAAATGCCAATGACATTTTAGAGACATTTAATCTTATTTCCCCATTCATGCACACTTGTAAAATAGCGTGTGAAGATTCGTGTCACGGTGTCCCAGGGTGGGATACCGTTGCCATAGACTGAAAAATAGAATCTTGTATATATCTGTATTATTTAGTATAATTATGTTCTTGTTATTATGGGCAGTACTTTGTACTGTTGATTTATTTTATATTATTGAGTGTATGTATTATGGAGCTGTGGCGCCACCCCACTGAACCCCAGAAGCTATGGATAGGTCTCTACTTAGTTAAGTCTGGTGCTTGTTATATCTGTTTGCTGATTGATTACAATAATGTACTTACAGCCATTATCTATTAGATCCTATTTAAGCTCTGGTGATTGAGGGGAGTGGAACGGTTCATTTATAATGTGTTGTGTGTCAGTTGTATGTCTTGCTGTTTTACATGGACTTTAGGGTTCACTCTACTATTTTATGCCTTCTCCACTATCTAGAGTCGTAAGTAGAGTAATCTGTGTACTGTTGATTAAGCGTATACTCTGTATGTATGCCGTGTTAAAGAGCATAGTGATTTAGTAATATAGCTACTTTTTGCACTATCCATTCTATGTCCTTTGAGCAAGTCAGCAAGACCGATTATTCATTAAACATGATCCTCCACAACAACACTGTGACAATTTGTAAACATGCCACTATCTTTCTGGAATTATTTCTGACATTTTCCGTGGAATGTTGTCTAAGTTCATCAGAAATATTAGCTTATAACAGTGAACGATTTCTATGGGCTACATATACAACCATACATCTCAGAATCTCTCCCAAGTTACATTGTTAGGAAACTATTTTGAAAACCTGAATTACGTTATATGCCAACATATTTAGTTTTTTTTACTATTTGAACTGCACTTTTCGTTATTAGGCTATATTTGTACTTCTATTACGTTGCCCTTGTACATTTCGTTTAGCGGATTTATGCGAGAACATTCCACACATTCCATACATTCCATAGCATTCGAAATTACTCACCTAATGGATTATTAGGAACACCATACTAATCGTAAAAAATGTTGGCCCATATTGATAGGATAGCATCTTGCAGTTGATGGAGATTTGTGGGATGCACATCCAGGGCACAAAGTTCCTCTTCCACCACATCCCAAAGATGCTCTATTGGGTTAAGATCTGGTGACTGTGGGGGCCATTTTAGTACAGTGAACTAATTGTCATGTTCAAGAAACCAATTTGAAATGATTCAAGCTTTGTGACATGGTGCATTATCCTGCTGGAAGTAGCCGTCAGAGGATGGGTACATGGTGGCCATAAAGGAATGGACTAGGTCAGAAACAATGCTCAGGTAGGCTGTGACATTTAAATGATGCACAATTGGCACTAAGGAGCCTAAAGTGTGCCAAGAAAACATCCCCCAAACCATTACACCACCACCACCAGCCTGCACAGTGGTAACAAGGCATGATGGATCCATGTTCTCATTCTGTTTAAGCCAAATTCTGACTCTACCATCTGAATGTCTCAACAGAAATTGAGACTCATCAGACCAGGCAACAATTTTCCAGTCTTTAACTGTCCAATTTTGGTGTGCTCTTGCAAATTGTAGCCTCTTTTTCCTATTTGTAGTGGAGATGAGTGGTACCGGTGGGGTCTTTTGCTGTAGCCCATCCGCCTCAAGGTTGTGCGTGTTGTGGCTTCACAAATGCTTTGCTGCATACCTCGGTTGTAAACAAGTGGTTATTTCAGTCAAAGTTGCCCTTCTATCAGCTAGTAGTCGGCCCATTCTCCTCTGACCTCAAGCATCAACAAGGCATTTTCGCCCACAGGACTGCCGCATACTGGGTGTTTTTCCCTTTTCACACCATTCTTTGTAAACCCTAGAAATGGTTGTGCTTGAAAATCCCAGTAACTGAGCAGATTGTGAAAACTCAGACCGGCCTGTCTGGCACCAACAACCATGCCACGCTCAACATTGCTCAAATCACCTTTCTTTCCTATTCTGACATTCAGTTTGGAGTTCAGGAGATTGTCTTGACCAGGACCACACCCCTAAATACATTGAAGCAACTGCCATGTGATTGGTTGAGTAGATAATTTTATTAAGGAGAAATTGAACGGGTGTTCCTAATAATCCTTTAGGTGAGTATATATTGCAACATTCACAGTTAAGGTTAGCTATGAGGATACTAACTGAGGTAAAGGTTAGGATTAAGGTTAGGGTTAACATAACAAAAAAAACAACAATCGTCTGTCTGCGTGACCCAAGCAATGTAGAACAAAACACACAGAAAGCGCCGGTCTGAATTTAAACTTGCGAACACTGGCATGCAAGTCGCGGATTTATACGCCCATCCACCATCCCCGTCCTCCAACCTAGCAAAAACTACGCTATTTACATGCTACGTCATGATCTTCATATGTTCATATTCAACATTATTCGAGTGTTCAATTTAGTTCCTTACAAACGTAATTGACCCTCTCATACGTTCATATTTCACATATTTCGGTTTTACAAAATAGTTCCCTTAGAAAGTATTTCATGTGAATTTGGGCTCACATATATGGCAATTCTAGGTGTTGTGGCATATTTTGGTTAAACTGTATGCAATTCAATGGAATTGCGTCTCTCTGCATGCACAGTGCATTCTTCTATCACATGTGCAGTGCACACTTCCATCACCATCACTTCAATCATGAACAGCTGATTCTCAAGATATTGCACAATAATTTTGCACAATAATGAAGATGCAGTTTTTTCTATTTAACATAGTTTGCTACATCAAAGTGTTACGTATGCTGTGGAAAGACATAGTAAGAATCCCAATAGAATCCTATTTTATTCCAGTTTGTCACAATACATTTAAACTATGTGGAAATACCCAAAGGGGTGAATACTTACGCAAGGCACTGTATATCCAATGCAAAAAAACACTTACAACCCCAATTCTGAAAAAGGTGGGACAGTATGGAAAATGCTAATAAAATCAAAGAGAAGTGATTTGGAAATGTACTTTGACTTTTAGTTAAACATAAAATGTATAAAAACAAGGTATTTGATGGTTTACCTAATCAACTGCATAGTTTTCTGAAGGTAAACGTTTATTTTGAAATTGATGCATGCAACTCATTCCAAAAAAGTTGGGACAGGGGCAATTTAGGACTAAGAGCGATGTGACAAGTTGTTGTGAAACAGGTGAGGCAATCGTGTAATCATATTACATATTGTCACGCGCAGCCCAGTGTGGGCTGGCATGCAATGGACTAAGAGACTGGGTTCATTAAAAGAATGTTAAATACATTATGTATACACATATATAGATAAATATAAAGTTAATTTAGTTTCATTTAGTATTTCCAGTTCTAGGAACTGTTGAATTGTGTTGGGTGTAATATGCATTGTGGTTTGTGTTTTATGTGTACATGTCCCTTTAAGTGCTTGTGACACCTTTCTCTGGTTTGGCTGTTTGCTAGGTTAGGTTAGGCTGGTTTCTTGTAGATCTTATGATGAATGATTACGTTCAGCCATGTTCTATTAGCCAGTTTGTTTGTTCAGGATAAAAGGTGACTAAACTAGAGAGGTGTCAGTCATTAATATACGTTACGTTGTATTTTCATCTGTTCTTTGTGGAAGGCTGTCCGGGAGCTACACTCATTGTAAAGTAATTTGTGACAAGTGAGTCCCTGAAGTTTGGAAGTTAATGCGTACGCTCTTTACTTGTATATTTAGCTATCAGTGTACGTGCCACTGTAAGAGCAAGTGAAGCTATATAAATATATCCACTGTGCATTCGCTTCAGGCGTACCCTGCAACTGTATTACGTGTATGTTTTCCGGATTGTCTATAAATAAATGAGCAAATGCCATTATCATCTACTGCCTTTGGTCTCCCTCCTCTACACCACACCATACATCGTGACACATATGGAGCCTCCAGAAGAGGCCTAGTCCTTCAAGAGCAAGGATGGGTTGAGGCTTGCCAATCTGCCAACAGATTTTTACAAGTGAATATTCCAACCCTTTGAGAACAACATTCCCCAAAGACAAATCAGAAGCATTTTGGGCATTTCACCTTCTGCAGTGTACAATATAATTAAATTATTAAAAAAATATTAAAAGGAATCAAATCAAAGTGCGTAAAGGGCAATGCTGAAAAACTACTTTTGAATGCCTGGGATCTTCGATGGGGAGAATATCCTGACATGGGCTCAGGAATACTTTGGTAAACCTTTGTACATTTAAATGGTATTAATATTAATTTGCATATATTTCCGTGAATTCACATATATTCCCATTAATTCCAAAGGGATGTTTCCACCTCTGAATATTCCCCCGAAATCTGCAACCCTATTCCTGGGATAATACAATATTACTGTGATGATGTAATTAGATGCACAATATTTTTAACAATATTACTACCAAATTCCCAGCGTGGAGCACCTGTTATTTTACTTAAATGTTCTGATGGCAGAAATGTTCATGATTGGTCCGTTAAAGACCCAATAAAAAGGGGGAAGTATTACAATTTTGAACTGAAGGGACAGCAAATGGAATACTTATCAAAACTTTATTGAAATTCAGGCCAAAGTGCTTAACATTCAGCCCAACACAAACAATCTAAGATTATAAAACAAAGTATAAAACAATTACAGAATTAATTACAAGCAGATGCAAGAAAGAAGAGATGAGTATTTAAATGAGATTTAAATGTGTCAAGGGTGGCACAAGATCTAACATGGAGGGGTAATCTGTTCCATAAGCATAAGTAACTCGCAGGCCAATAGAAAATACATGCTAAATGGATTTAAAGTTAAAAGAGGAACATTTTTAAAATTAAAATGCTGATAACTCTACCTGTATGTCAACTATCAATTTGAAGGTAATAATAGCCTGTTGAATTGGAGTAAAGGCAGTGATCTTGATTACCTGTGTTCCGTAGAAACTTGAGGAAAGAGTAGCAAAACATGAATATTATATAATATAGTAAATAAAAAAATACATCCAAAAACAACACACACTATACCGTGCCTGCTGAATAAAGGATTGATTTACCTGGTGCTGTACGGTTAGGCACACTAACAGAAACACCTAAAGTCTCAGTACACCAGACAGGAATGTTGTGTGTGGGATGTGTGTGAACTGTGTAGAAATCCATTGCTTATGAAATCCAAGAGCAATACATTTATTGTAATATTGCAAATATTATGGCGCATCCATATTTATGCAGGCATACCCACCAACTAATTTCTGGCTACGCCTCTAGTATACACTCATGAGTTTGACACAGAACAGCACAGGACAAAATAATAACAATTCAAAATATTCAAAACAAATAATGAAACTGGAAACTTTGCCATGACGTAATTACTGGCACCCTCAGGTCAAATCAGTTTGAAAAGATAAACTAGATTTTCATTGCTGTGAAATTATTCTCACCTGTGATCAATTATCAGTGCTCACATTGCTTAAATCTACCAATGAATGATGGCTATAATTATTTTATTCCCTGTTTCTTTTTCACAATGTTGAAGATGAGAGCTTCCTGAGATCATCAGAAATATATGCTATTATCGCCATAAGGGTACAAGGGCTGACATGGAGCAAACTGGCGTGCAACATTTGCTACCCACTGTCAGAAAACTAGGTATGGGTCAACAATAAGAAAAAAAATGCACCGTTTTAAACTGTCCAAAATCTGATTCAAAATCTTTGGAAAGAGCTGAAATCTGCCATTGGAAGAAGGGATCCTGCAAACGTACAAGCTTGAATAAAAAGCAACTAAGGAGTGGGAGAAACTACCAGCCGACAGGTGCAAGAAGCTTTTAGACTGTGACAGTTGGGTGCAGGGAGCATGAAGGAGCGAATGTAGAAAATGTACTTTAATCCGAAAAGCAGTAAACAAAAGATACAATGAGAAGTCTATATATGAATAGAACACCTCATCTCACACCCACCTAGAACAAAGCAATAAATGACAACTGACCAAACAAACACACAGACTTGGATCGATTTAGTGAAAAAGATGTCACTGTGAGTCTGGGTAAAACAGAAAACAATGTAGTCGGTGGGAAAAGAGCCACCGACTAGGGCACTGACACCGGTGATACCGAGACATAGACAGACACAAGAAGAGTTTGAAGGCTGTCATTACTTTTAAGACTTGTGCAACCAAATATAATGTAAGCATGCCTTTTATGCTGTCCAGGTCATATTTTGTGTTTCTTCTGTGAAATCTCCACATGGAACTTGTGAAATACGTCACTGGGGATTCCAGACCTGGAGACACTGCCTGAACAGATATTTACTGTAGTTCTAAAGACAAACACATTTATCAATATCCCTCATGGAACATCACTGAAAGACATATTAGATCTCAAGAAGTAAAGGACACCCACAGGAAAATATTGGAAAAACTTGTAGTGTGATCGGTATTCCACTAACATTTTACGAGGCCAAACAATACAGGATGACATTTCAGATGTTGCTCACCCAGTCAATACACAGCATGTGGTAGTACTGGGTCATGTCCCCTGAAAGTCAAATCCATTCCCCCTATGCCTAAATGTGTATGAAACACATATTCCTGTCTTAGAAATGGCTGGAATAATAGTGTTTGGTAAATATTTAAAATGTAAAATATAATCTACACTGCTTCTAGTAGATCCCCTGAACATATTTGAAATGTAGTGACCTGGATTCAAACCCTGGCCTTAGTTGTGCTGCGAGGCAGTGACTTAAACCACTGTGATACACAGGAGGCCTCTGTAGGTAAATGCTAATGGGTGTAAAAACATACAGACATGACAGAAAGTAGTGGTACCCTTGCATTGTATTGAAAAATGCACCATTCACACTGAAAAGTGTTGAAATTAAAATATAGTGGAACAAATATTCTTTATTTGCCAAAGTGTGGCAAGCTAAAGAGTTTTTGCTGAAAGAGACTTGAAGCCATGCTCCAGTGTATATGTGGGACAAACAGCTAGAATAACTACACTAGATTTTTTCTGTTATTCTTCAGACTCAGGATCTTAAAGGCTCTGTGCATGTGTTCTGAATTATGTTCATGTTCTATCGTTCCTTCATCCATAGTCCCAGAGGTGCTAGTTAAAGGCTTGTGCTGACATTGTACAACAAACTTGTCTTATTTAACATGGAACAATTGGCTATTCCATACACAATCAGATTTGTTTAGGCTGCGTATCAAACACATACAAGATACTAACAGGTTTTTTATCATCATTGCAAACATTGTCTGAAGCAGTCCTGCCAACTGTCAAACTCAGAATATGGAACACTATGGTGCTGCCTCCTATAGGTAGAACATTGTGAATTGTGGTCACATGGTTTCCATCATATCATGTGGTAGCCCATGCATTGGCAGAGAAGCAGTCAGAGGCATATTTGACTGACCCACAAGGCATGCCATGCGTTTAGACCCCAAGGTGGGAGGGGCCCCCGGAGGTGGTCCAGCTTTCCAGGTAATTCTGTCTGCATGTCTGGAGGGGTTGTGTGGTGGCCCCTGAGATGGTCCTGTTTTTCAGGATTATTCTGTCTGCATGTCTGGAGGGGTTGTGTGGTGGCCCCGGAGATGGTCCTGTTTTTCAGGATTATTCTGTCTGCATGTCTGGAGGGGTTGTGTGGTGGCCCCGGAGATGGTCCTGTTTTCAGGGTTATTCTGTCCGCATATCTGGAGGGGTTTTGTGGTGGCCCCGGAGATGGTACTGTTTTTCAGGGTTATTCTGTCTGCATGTCTGGAGGGGTTGTGTTGTGGCCTCGGAGATGGTCCTGTTTTCAGGGTTATTCTGTCCGCATGTCTGCAGGGGTTGTGTGGAGGCCCCGGAGATGGTCCTGTATTTCAGGGTTATTCTATACACCACATTCCTTCTTTCAATTTAATCTACTGTAATTCTCACATTTCCTCCTTCGAGTTTATTATTGTTTCATTAGATCATTCGTTTGTTCATTCATTCATACCGTAGGCTAGGCTATTGTCACAGGGGTGAACTAGCCAGCTAGCAAACTACACATGATGGCTAATATTGTCGACTTGATTTGAGCGAAGCCATTTGAAGTCTTCCTTACAAGGTGAAACTTAGAATTAAACAGCAGGGCAGATCAACACCTAAGATTGATTTGGTGCAAAAGAATGGGCAACGTAACAGTCTTTTTAGCTCTCCTGAAAAATATGTACTGCTGGACATGCCTCTTGATGAAACCATCTCATGGATGTGTTGTTTATAAAAGGCATGAAGAGTGCATGTGCAAGATTAAGTTGCAGGGGCAGGATCAAGGTTGAGCATGCAATCAATGAAGGTGCTCACATTCAAGTGGCTAAACATTATGAATCATTCAAGCAAAACAGGGCCTTCCTAAACCGCCTTATTGATGTGACATCCTTGCTTGGCCGGCATGATCTGTCATTTAGGGGACATGATGAGAGTAGTGAATCATCCAACAAGGGGAATTACAGTGAGTTCACAGAAAGATAAGCTAAATATGACTTTGTCCTGTCCATACAATTTGAGTCCTCAACTGTGTTTTCTGGTATGTCCCTTACTATTCAAAATGACTTGATCTCTGCCTTTGCAGCCACCATCTCTGATCAGATCAGCGATTAAATTCAGGATGCTCCCTTTTGGATGGCAGGTGGATAAAACAACTCATATATCCTCCTGTGCCCAACTCTGTCATTGTTCGCTATGTGGATAGTGCAGGTATAATTCAGGAGCGCTCTATTGGAATTTTTTATGTTTCTGGGGGGTGAGATGCTCAGTCTGTTTTTGATGTATTAAATGAGAACATGCAGGGCTACAATTTTAAGGATAAGCTTATCGCACAGACCTATGATGGGGCTGCTGTCATGGCTCTCAATGTTTATGCTTTGCTATGCACACAGACTGAATCTGGTGCTGTCACAGGGGGCTAAATGCTTGCCTGAATGCAGAATTGTTTTTGCATCACTCTCTGGGTTTGCCACTTTTTTTCAAATACCACAAAGAGAATGTCTTTTCTGGAGTCTGCAGGCTGTTCAAGTTTGCCCAGAAATGCTCCTACTTGATGGAATTTCACATCACGGATAGTGAGCACTATAAAAAAAATTATGATGGCCTCCTGCAGACATTTGATAACATCATTGCAGATACGACAATGGATGATGATACACTGGATTGTGGCAAAGCCTTTATAAGGATTTTGTTTTGTACACATGTGAAACAATGTTCCCTGAGACTGATGTGGTCTTTGATATTGTCTAACAGAGAGCTCTGAATGTTCTTTACTGCAAGAAAATAATTGAGTCTCTTCTTGCATTTGTCAAAGAGAAGAGGTCAGGGGGGGCTTTCCAAGGTGTTTATGCCAAAGAAACAGATCTCACATCAGACCCACGAGATGAGCCCATGAGAAAGCGCTGTCTGACCCAATTGCAGAATCCCCAAGAGAGTTACAAAAATCTATACATGGCTAAACTTGATAACATCTTGGAGCAGATTCCTCTACGTTTTTCAAATTTGGAAAGTATGCTCTTGTTAGAATTTGTCAATCCAGGGACATTTGATGACATGAGACAAGTGTTTCCAGAGGAGGCCTTCCAAAGTGTCCTTAAATTTTATGGCATCACTTTGATTCAGGGAGACTGAGGTCTGAACTTCAAGTCCTGTATTCAGATCAGAACTTGCAGTGTAACAGAGGAAAGCTGTGTGATTACTTGGTGTTCCTTAAAGACATGGAGTTGGACAGAGCAATGCCTCAGATTTACTAAATAAAAAGCCATAATCAATGGAACACAGACATCACCATTCATCATGGCAACAGGAGAAATGCTCCAAATGCTTATTTCACCCCAGTGGAAATAGACATATTAGTGACTGCTTGTTGGTAAACCAACATTCTGAAATACCCCCACCATTTCTCCCAATTTTATAATAATATTGTCTTCATGTGTTTGGGTGAAATAAAAAAGTTATAGTTTTTTCCCCCATGAACTACTGACAACATTTCTACCAAATTCAAAATGCAAATGTCATTCTAAGGTTTTATTTGTTTTAGCAATACTAATTGATTTAAGACAAATTTGTAGTGGTCTATTAATTTTTTCAGAGCTGTATGTCGAGCATAATGTTAAGCAATATGTTGTCTGTTTATTGCATGTGATTTCTGATGTTTCAGTGCCCAGACACAGTGGAAGAGTGGCAGAAGGTAGCATGTGGATTCCAGGAACTGTGTGACACATTATTATTCACTCTCCACCCCAGTCGGAATATATGTTCTAAAACTAAAAGCACAACTTCTCCATTGTGTTAATGGCTCTGGTGGCAAGCAATTACAGGGTCCTGTATGTTGTTGGATGCAATTGACAGGTTTTGGATGGTGGGGTATTTGGTGGATACCATAAAAATTCGGCCCAAAAGGGTGGTTACTTCATGTCAGACAATGGTGTAGTACATTCTCAGTGGAACACAATAGATACTGAAAGACATGTAGCCTGTTAGTAAACACCATTTGCAAAATGCAATTATTTCAGCTATGTAAATGTTATTTGTTTTTAGGGGGAGGTGTTTAAAAAAAATTAAATGTTAAATTAACATCCTTTTTGTGGACAATGTTATTAGTTTTAATGTACCAGGTGATTTGAATCATGAATTGGGCAACATGGTATTACTCTTTGCTCAATAAATATATACCACAGCTAACTACAATGTCCAGGCACTCAGTCGTGTGTCATGCATTGTTTCAATCTCCTAAACTATTCTAGCTGTGTGTTGTTTCAATCTCCTGGCAGGAGTAGGTATTTTTATTATGTAAATCAGAAAGTATTCAAGTTAACCTCATACCTACAACACCTTAAACATTCAATGATAAGTAATATATATATTTTACTATATCTGTGCAGTTTAAAAAAGGTGAAAATCAAGCAAACATGTATTAATAAAATCAATTACAAAAAAATCAAAACACTGAACTAGCGCTCAGATCAGGGTAGCAGTAGGTACACTGCCGGCTGGCGCAACACCTGATCATCTTTTTGTTGCTTCAAAATTCATCCATAATTTCTTCAGTCTAGGTTTCAATCTCTGGCAATTGATTTAAGCCAGAGCATAAGGGCAGCGTCTCTGCTAGAAAACTGGGACAGCACCTGGTTGATGTGAAGAATGCTGGCTTTTGCCTCTCCAACCTGAATGTAGTCATTACTGTGCTCAATGTACCTGCCCAAGCAAAGAAAAATATACTTAATTTTATTTAAAATGTATTTTATTTATACTAAATATACTTCTAATATATTATTTTGGCAAATATATATATTATACTTATGGTTAAGCATAAGTGTGCTAAAAATATAATACTGGAGTATAATTTAAATATACAGTACTTTTTTATTACTACATGATCGGTCGGTCAGACACAGGCTCTGCTCACTGGTGCTGGTACTCTATAATGCTCTAGGTGAGGATGTCCTATGGAGGCTCTGCTCACTGGTGCTGGTATTCTGTAATGCTCTAGGTGAGGATGTCCTATGGAGGCTCTGCTCACTGGTGCTGGTATTCTGTAATGCTCTAGGTGAGGATGTCCTATGGAGGCTCTGCTCACTGGTGCTGGTATTCTGTAATGCTTTAGGTGAGGATGTCCTAGGGAGGCTCTGCTGACTGTAGCTGGGACAGTGTTGTTTTAGAGGCTGATCCCAGGGCTCAGACAAATGAGGGTATCCCACTTGGCTGGATATAACTGTTGTCATCAACAGTAAACTAAACATTAGAAAAAATGATTTAATAACAAGTGCACTGGTTGTTGTTAAGTAAACTGGATCTTAAAGACTGTGGGAGAAGTGCAATGTTAACCATGTACATCTTTTGTGTCTGTATGAATTCATCAACGGAAATGGTAGATAAATCTGACATTTAAGTGCCTGGGAGTCCATATTGGAGACAGAGGCTCTGCGTCTAAAATGGGGAGGCTGAAAATCCAGTCTCTGAAGAATCCAGATCTTTTCTGAAGGTGCAGCCTTTTTTGCATTGGTGTACTGGGTCTTCAGTGTCTTCCACCTGGCCTGAAGCTCCCCACTAAATTATCAGTTACAGCATGGAGTTGAAAAAGTGATTTTAAAAGGAAAGAAAATGAATACTAGCTAGCTACTTAGCATCCACGGAAGCCAGAACCTTGTAAACAAAGCCAGCTATAAATGGTGGGATTTCTCATAGTGTATGTAGTAACTTCCCTAAATATAGATCACGACTGAAAAAAGTATAATTTGAGGTAGAGAAGATACACGACTATCATATTGTAATTTTAACTATTCCGTATCATTTCCATTGCTTGACAGCCACACATCAGTTCTTTTATGCAAATTACAGACTATCTGGCCAATTATCATGTTCACATTTTAAATCAGTAGTAATAAAAAAACTGTGTCACATCTCCTTTCTGTATTAGTAATCAGCCTTCCCTCCCCAAATTATATTTAATTAGTGTGACATCCTCCACTCTGTCATCTGCTTCCACATCTCACCTGAACACATCCTCCTCCACCAGTAACCGTCAAGTTCCCCACAGCCACGAACGCACCCCCATAGCCCGGTCCCAATCACCTGAATATTGAACACCTGCTTCCCCCTTGCTCTGTAATAAAGCCACCACTTCACAGTCCCTCTGTGCGAGGTATTGTAAGTTTTCACCCTTCCTACTAAGCATTATTATCCTGATTGTCGTTTCCTGGTCTGACTTAGT
>JACXGM010001352.1:18489-56037 GCA_016801145.1 Umbra pygmaea
TGTGTGTGTGTGTGTGTGTGTGTGTGTGTGTGTGTGTGTGTGTGTGTGTGTGTGTGTGTGTGTGTTTGTTTGTGTGTATGCACATTACTCTGGAAAATCATGTTAAGTAACAGCATGTTGGTCCCCACTTAAAATATATGTATTTTAGGTTTGTAGTTAATTGAATTTAGGGTAAAAATTAGGCTTATGCATCAGTGAAGGGTTAATGGTTAGGGATAGGAGATAATGTTACATTTAGATTTTGGGTTAGGATTTTGGGATGAGGGTTAGGGTTAGAAAAAGTATTGTTTTTAAGAGAAATACATTTAGTTCCTGAAAAAGACCTTATGGGGTAACTCTTGCAAAACAACAGATGAGGTGAAACAGAAGACCAGCAGGCTCTGAACCTCATAGCATAACATTTGAATACCCCTGGCCAAGCAGATAGAATCCAGAAAAAGCAAGTAAAAAAATAAATGTTTCCCCCATTTTCCTCCCTTCCCAATTCCCTCTTTAATCCTGCCTTTGTCTGCAGCTCCACAAGTCCTTGGACAAATCTATGGAATGGCGAGGGGCGCGCACATGGTTGATCCAACCACGTCGCCCAGCCGCCGATTCTTTTTCGCACTGCTCATCCAACATGGAAACATTTACTCAGATCATGCACGGGATGATTACGTTCACCAGCTAATCTTCCACGATTTAATTTTAAAGGTGCCCAATCTGCACACAAGGAGTCGCTGGAGAGCGACGTGACAGGATAGATAATCTGATTTATCTAACCTAAATCCTGGACAGCGCTACGCCAATTTGCGCTGCCTCTAACCCATGACTATCCTGACGTAGACTGTCCTGCAATGCAGCTACCCATGCAGACCCCCAAGACCAAAAAATCTTACTGTATATTTCAGGCATATAATCCAAAATGCTATCGCTGAAATAATTCCTCTGAAATATCTTTGAAATTACAAAAATATAAATGTCAGAACACCATTAATGACAAATAATTAGACATGTAATTATTGTAGCCAGCTTATTTAAAAGGTTTGCTCTCCGCCACTCTTCAAACGTCATCTCTGTATCTTTCAACCTTAATTTAACAATCCACCATCTAACCTTCCATCTCTCCTCACTATTAGAAAACTTTATTTGGCATCTTCCAAAAAATATATCCTACAGCGATCTTTCAATGATTTTGGTTCATCCCACGTGTAAATAATTTTCAAGTACATGACTAAAGGGGGTATTGAAAGATCATTTTTAAGTAGTCTATAGGACTTGGGAATGTGAATGTCCTGCCGGCCTCCATTTAGACATCTGTTCTTACTGTAAGGCAGCTTTGATATGTGACATTGGGACTTGACACATCACCCCACATCAGAAATCAACAAGGAATTTCAATGGAATGCTTGGGGAGTTTTTATGCTGGCTGATGGAGACAGTGGTTAAATGAAAGCAGGCCATTTCTTTACATCTTACAAGCATTGTTCTCTTTTTACTTGGTGAGGGTTGGAATTTTTAACCCCCAAGGCTCTATTCCCTTTTGGACTACTCTGTCCATTCAAAGGCGGCAGATAGTTCTCTGGGTGGTGAATGAATGCCAGGAATTCCACTGCAGTTAAAAAGTGTAAAGGGGGTTCTGTGTCGTCGAGGACAAATGGAAGGGGGGCATATGGAACCACAAAAGTGGAGTCTATTTAGAACATGGAGCTTCAGCGTCCAACCATTTTAATAGGAGGAAATCATAAATTACAGTTTAATAAAATCCTATAAACATCACTGCAACCCACAGCACAATCTTTGTTTGGAGCACATTCACAGAGATTCATCGTTTGGGCATGCTTGTAGATGACAGAGGGAAGAAAGTGTGAAGAAACTACTGGTATCGATGAAAATATTTAAACACATATTTAACATTTAAGTCATTGTTTGCTTTTCACTTCAATAAACTCAGCTTTTGTGGAGTGATAAGTAACTATAACTAGGCTTTCTGGCTGACTGCTATTGTTTTTTAATGGATACCTGGTTGCTCTGAGGCCTTGAATAGCCCAGTTGTTTATCTTGGTGTTTCTGTGCAACAGATGCAGCTTTACTGGTGTGATAAGTAGTGACATCTGACAGGTGACTGGATTCGAAGTGTGGAGAGGGCCCTGGGTTCGAGTGCAGTGCAAAGAGAGGGCTGACAAGCGTTGGTTTTAAATGATTTTAGTAGATGTTTCTAAATACTATTACACCAAGTTAATTATAGCAAGAGGCATTGTAGTTCCACAGGAAAAAAAATGTTGTTCTTGCTTTTGTTTTCGATTAAATGTTACTTATTATTATTTATAAAATACAGCACATATATAAATGATTTTCTACGGCTACACTAATGTAACAACTTTTCTCTCCACACTGCAGAACAGAATACTATTAGCAAATTTTAATTTAAATGCCTAAATTACTCTGAATTTTACCAACATTATAGTGTAGTGGGCAAATATGCCACCCTACAAAACATATGGGATGGATCAACTTACCACTTTAACTCCCTTTACAATGTGACACCACTGCCGCCAAGTTTATATGAAAGTGGGATGCACGTTGATGCAAAAATGATCAATCAAAACAAAACGGAGTGTCACAGGGCCATGCTGAAAATCATGCCAAAGTTATTTCTTTTGCATCTTGTGCAGTACATCACATAATAGGCCCTCATAGTGACTATATTCACCCTAGACAGTACAAAACCGAGTCCCTTGGAAGACATTCCTTGATGGTTACTTGATACTGGCCGGGCCACTCCATCTGCTTATGGCCCCACCCTACCGGAAGGGCGCTACAGATCCTCTCACTAGCTCATTCGCTCAGGTCAGCGGTCAAGCAGAGGTGGGCTCTTGTCTGCTGACTGTTCTCACCCAACCATAAGGCACGTGCCAGTTCAGAGATGTCTGGCTCATCCCTTCCACAGGGAATTGGGCAATAAGAAAACCTGCACGGACAAAATAGATTGTGGTAAATGTTGTTCTTCCTCTGCAGGTTTGCAACCAGATCAGACCCTGGCAATCACCACCACCAGCACCACCAGCACCCGGAAGAGGCGTGGAGGAGGGACCAACATCAGACCTTCGGGCCGGGGCTCCCCTGTGTCAGCTCGCTCCCCAGGTTGTCCTTCCTCCCCTTTGCAGGTCCAGCACCAGTCCAGACCCTGGCACCTGGTACAAGCAGTAACCACCATCACCTGACCAGACACACCAGCCCGTCAGACCCACCCCAACAACACCACAACTACCCCAGAACATATCAACCAGACATCCTCCTCATCTGCCCACATACAGGCAATACAAGCCCTTGTTCCGGCTCCCCGAACACCCCGAAGGGTTTTTTATGCACAGCCCAATTGCTTTTTCCCTTAACTTTTTTGTTTCCTTTATAAACTTTTAGTTTTTAAGGGTTTTTAGGCACACCCCATGAGCCACTTTTTCCTTCCCAACGTCACGGTTTCCATTTCTAATGTCACTAATTTTAATGTATATGTTTTTACATCTGATTTTAAGAAAATGTGAAAAAAAGAATGAAAGTTTTTAAGTAAAAACATAAAACCCCAAATAAAAACAACTTAATACAGGTATTCCATGTATGCATTCACTACTAGTGTGATATAGACTCATTTGCCACTTTATTAGATACGCCCATAAGGTACCACTGAGGTAGTCTCCAGAAGAGCCTGAATTATTTGAGAATAATGTGTTTAAAAAGTTTGCACTATGACATCACACTGCTGCTGCAGATTGGATGGCAGAATATGCATGCAACCTGTTCCACACAGATGATAACTTTTCCACTCTTTATTGTTCAGTGCTGGTGACCAGTAGACAGGAAGTCACAATACCTTGGTTTTAGCAGATACAGTAGGAGTGAAAGCTGTGTGGTTCTCTGCTACAATGGCCCTGTTAAAACAATTGACATGTTAGGTTTGGAAATGCAAGCCAAGACACTGCACCGTTATTTGCGACATATTTGTCAGCTTGTATAATTCTTGACCTTCTTTGACCTGTCAACGAGCGGTGTTGCCTAATGCATTGCCACAGACTCACTGTTTTTGTTTGTCCCACCATGTAAACACTAGACACAGGAGGGCAGCCATTTCTAAGATACTGGGCCTGGCACTGACAATCTTACCATCCTAAAGTCACTTAAATCTCTCACTGATGCATGTCTGGAAGCACATTTCATGCAACTAACTGTCTCTAATGAGTGGAGGTTAGTACCTGATACATGTCTCAATGTGTGTATTCACCAGTGATCACCAGAGTATACCCCAGTGATCAGTGACTTGATTTACCCTTAGTTAGAACTCAATAAACAAAAACACATCTAGAGGTGAATTGCCCTCTGTAGAGAATTCTGTTGTTTAATTTATTTAAAGCACTTTCATCTGTGCAATATTACATGCGTGTTTAATGCAAAAATATGTAAAAAAGATAACATTCTCACTTGTACAGTTACCATATTTGTAACATCTGCAACGGAAAAATATATATAGTTGAAGCTAAATGGGGCGTGGAGGGGATTCCAACCCATGCTTGCAGATTGGGTATGTTGCTGAAGTCACGCCCATAGGTGGAGCCTTCTACGATTTTGAGGCACGGTTGAAATACTCACACTTGTAGCCCTAGCATTCTTTAATTTGCGCTCAGCAGCCGTGAGGTTCGTTGTCCAAAGAGTGGAAACTTTTATCGCTTTCCAAAACGTACATTTATACGGATCAACACGGATTAAAAAATCTGTCAAAATCTACCTGGCTCTGGCTGGATTTTAAACCGTATAACGTATCGAGGTTTTTATTTTAAGGTTTTATTTTTGTTTAGAAAACCTCAAAGAAGATGGGAGCTCAGTTGTCCAAGGGTGGAGTAGCTGTTGATGGGAAAGCCGTCGCTGACCCGGCTGTGGCTAAAACAAATGGCCAGGTAAGAGAGTCCGGTTGGATGCATCCACATTGACACCCAACGCCCACCTCCAGCGTGAGTTTTATGGGCAACGTGTTACCAGTCCAGATTGAATCGCCGCTACCAGTGATAATTACGTGGATGTTTTATAAATGAAAGCATAACTACACAAAAATACACATTAAAATCGATGAAGGACCGGTTTAGACTTTAGTAAGGGAATTTTGTAGTAAATCGTTAAAACGTGGTGTACAGTAGTGTGTGAGGCGATGTGTGCCGTGTGCGCCACAAATAACCAGTAGAGCCTTTTGTTAAATGTGTCTTGTGAGTCTAATCGAGTACATGTACTGTAACTAACAAGTCATATAAATGTGTTAGTGCTGGTCAAAAGTCACGTACCTATAACATAAATTAAAAATATTTAATCACCTGAAAATAACGTTGTTTTAATGTGACTAGTACTCTCATGAGTTGGCGCTAGATGCAGGCATCGGTCGCCCACTCGCCGAACAAAAGGTGTAAAGGATGTAAATGGGATCGAATGAAGGCGCATTTTTGCTGAGTTGCAAACAAAGCGCATGAACGCCAGTAAAGCGCTACATGGTGATCAAAATGAAGGACAAGCGAACGTCCTATTCGACATAATGTTTGATTAATACAGATGAAGAATATATATCGATCAATTCTAACATTGTTTCAATGCACATGCAGCATGAATGTCAGTTCTATGCAGGATTATGTTGATGCTTCAAATGGGTGCAGTTGCTGGTCTCATCTTTATTGGGGCGGCACGCCTACCAGTTGTACCTCTGTTAATTTAGTAAATGGGTCATTTAAGTTAATTCGTTTTGAAATGTTCACGCTTTAATTTTAAATCAAATTGTGTTTTTTTCCAAGAGGCAATATTTATAAATGAATAGCATGACATTTAGCAATTAACAGTACAACTTATCTGCTGCTAGATTCGATGGGGATTCCTTTGTTCCAATATCATACTTGGTGTTCAGTCGCTTTTGGCTGTGGTGGAGCGCGACTGCCCCCACGTGGTTGATGCGAGCATAATAAACCAATTATCTAGATGAACCGTTGTGCCTCGAATATTTGACCAGATCAAAAACATATTCCTCATACCAATGATTCTGTCATTTGTCTATATCATACTCCTCGTCTCTGAGAGCATTTAAGATATTCTGGTTTTATTTCTCCATTCCTCGACAGAATTTTCCTTATTGATTTTCATGCATGTAAATGGTTGTTTTCCACAGGAGAATGGCCATGTTAAAACCAATGGAGATGTCTCAGCCAAGCCAGATGGGGATGCGGCTGCCGTAGATGGGAATGGCACAGCGGAGACAGCTAAAGAAGGCGAGACAGGCTCTGGTGATACCATTGAGGCTGCCCCTGCTGCTGAAGGGGAGGCACCAAAGGTTGAAGGGGAGGCTGCCAAGGATGCCAAGAAGAAGAAGAAGTTCTCCCTGAAGAACTCTTTCAAGTTCAAGGGCATCTCGCTCAAGAAGACCAAGAAGAGCAGCGAGGAGGCCAAGGAGGAGACAGCCTCTCCCACGGCGGAGGACAAGCCTGAGGAGAACGGCCACACAGCCAAGGAAACCAAGGAGGAAACGCCAGCAGTTGAGCCTGTGGCAGAAACCAAGGAGGAGGCGGCCCCACAGGGAGAGGTGGCTACAGAGGCTGCTCCAGCTGAGGAAGCCCCTCCCACAGAGGCAGCCCCCGCAGAGGAGGCCGCCGCCCCCGCTGAGGTCACGACACCTGCAGCGACCGAGGCTGAGCCCAAGGCAGAGTGACTGCATCCGCCGCGGCTACCTGAACTGTTTTTCCAAGATTAAAGTATATAAATATATATATGAGACTCGTGCCACGTTCTTAAAGTTATAAACAAAACTACAAACGAAGACAAATGAAGGATGTATCACGTTTGCTGATTCAGCCACCAGTTCACTGCCTTTATCATTTCTCTACTTATGGAATCTCACCGGCCCTCATGATAGCGTTGGCTTAGCGCCCCCTCATGGTACACAATGGGACTGGTGCATGGGGAAGGTATTGGATGTGGAAGGAATCAGGAATACTGACTTATTTTCCCAGTTCATGGAGAAGCATCCTTTTAAGTGTGGCAAGCCCTATAACATTTTATTTTCCTTTATGTCTTGGGATCTAAAAATCAACAATGGTTATGGAGCAGGGCAGACCATCTCCTTCACTGGAAATGACTGTTATATGGACACAAACCTTTCAAACGATCTTATTCACATTTTTTTATTTCTACATTCCTACGTTTACCCCTAAATTTCAAGTATTTTGTGCTGTATAGAAAAACAAAATTCAAGGACAGGAGTTGGAAAGTGCGATGTCTTTGTTTGTGCATTCTGATTATTTTCTCATTAAACCGAGCTTTCTGAGTCTTGCAGTGTTCACATTTCAGAGTTCAAGATGCAACGGTTTGAGGTCGTGTACAAAAAATGTGAGCTTTTATCTGCAATTTGTCTCTGTAAATATGTTTTGGCCGATATTTTTGGTTCTTTATTTTGCTATCGTTTAAAGATGTCGATGGTTTTATTGTAACATTTAATAAGGGTAAATAAATGTTTGATCCCCTCTGGTGTATTGCCTCTGTCATCATGAGCCACGTGGACATTGGGGAGTCACAGGGGTGGGGGTGGGTTGATTTTGGTAAAAAGTTATTTCTGTATTGACACAGGTCTAAGGGATGCAGCCACCATCCTTAACTCTGTCTTAGACCTTATTGATTAAACGTCACCTTTTATCACAGATAGAACATATTGGCGTAAGACGTTTCGTATATATTTTTTAAATTGGTAAATTCCTCCCTCTAGTCTCTACAAAAAGAAAGGCAATCTATTTACGACTCCAGATTAGCATTAGCTACACCTTTTGATATTTCTGTTTCCACACCCTGTCCTGCCTGTGGTGAAACTATACTTGAGAACACAATCTGTATGTCTGCCTAGACTACCAGCACAGGACAGACAAAGCTTCATGCATTATACAACATGTGATGGAACCCTTTGTAGGTTATGGCAAATCAATAACGTAGTGAACAAACACTTTGTGTACTTTTCTCAGGTTAAAGGCATGAGATTGGTATGGCTCGCTTGCTGCTCAGATGAAGAGCTTTTATGCCTGTTGGAAGAACATGTCAATCAGCTCCATTTTCATGTCCATATACACTCTTTAGTGTAATCTATTTTAAATAACATTTTTCCCCCAATACTCATGTAATAGAGTATTTCTTTCCTGTTTAAATGGGCATTTTACATTTGGCTCGTTTTAATTGTACTTGTGGCTTAAGTTGGTCCAATAGTTGAAGCTGTTTCGTGTATTGCTACCGCATGGATTCCAATCTGACCCTTGACCCTGTCAGATAAAAATATACTTTGACGCTCTGTATACTAATGCATAAAAAATGTCAGAAGGTGTCTTTTACCTACATTGAGTGTTAAGAATGTAAGTGGCAAACTGCTAGGTAGAAGCCTGTTTTCAAGACTGGTGGTAGCTGGGTTTAGTCCATTCTACATGAAGTTGAGGGGTGATTAGTGTGAACAGATTGGAGTGCTGGTCATATAACAAAGGTTTTTTCAAACTATGCTGTTGGAATCTACAGTTTCTGATAAAAGCTACAATTTGTGGTGATATTTTACTCAGCTACTGTATATGTGGAGTAATCATGGTTGGGAATTAGGGGTATAGTGAGCACTGCAAGGTGCACTCTAGCAAAACAAAAACATTTGCAGCAAAAACATGTTTCTGTTGTCCAAACTCAGGTAGGTCACTTCCTGTTTTATCCACATGTGCTTCAGTGTTGAGTCAGTGTTCCAGTCAGAGTGAAGAGAACTGAAAGTTACGAGGGCCAAAGGTAGTGTTGACTTTAAGAATGGTCTGATGCCATGTATCGGATTTGAAGCCGACTCATGATGGAGCATTCCTCCATAGGAAACAATGGAATTCAACAGAATTTAAATAGAATGGGCAAAATTACAATTATGTCAATATTTCTCTGGGAGAGTACCTTTCAAAATTAGGAATTGGTTTAAATATAATAATTTTAATAGCTCCCTAAATCTTTTTTTATACAATGTTATAACCAAGTTGATACCATTAAGGTGTGTACTAGAGATGTAATGACTCACTGAAACACATTGGTTCCCTGTTCAAATATTTAGGATGCAAGTGCCTAAGTCTATGTCAACTCAAACCGATGCAGACGTACCATTAATTGGTCAATAATTCGGATTCATAACTAAATGTAATACGATCTAACTGACGCTAAATGACACTGATACTTTCAAATTTCAAAGACCGTTATAGTACTATAGATATAATTGGCTGCAACATCAGCGAGAATAGTGCACAGCTTCTACCAACTGGGCATTGGACCTGTCTTAAGATGTCTTTCTGGTTGTAAAGGCGTTGACCAGGGTGAAGTTGAAAAATAACTTGCACGCATTTAACTACTTGTTAGTTAAATATACAAGCAAGCTATCAAGTACTCCGGGAGCAGCAACAACCTGTCCATGCAATTACCTCAACCTCTTGTCCCTGCTGGAAAATCCAGCTTGGATTTGTAGATGGTCAAACTGGTTAGTAGCTGGTTGAACTGGTCATGAGCTGGTTAACCAGTTGGGTTGAGGTGTTAACCCAACATGCCTGTCCTCTCTGTCCCCGCACAGCAGTGGCGCTAGGTATTTTGGGCCCCATGACAAAAAATCTAATTTACTTTTTGATCAGTGGGGATATTCAACTTTTACTGCCAAAAACAAGTAAAAACAAAAAAAACATAAATTTTATTATTATATTGAAATATATATATATATATATATACTGAATGGTGATAGTTTAATTCATGATGCACCTTTGTAACATTTGCAGGGTGCAGGTATTCATTGAGACAGATGCAAAGGAGATGTAAAATTAAACACATAAAAAACTTAAAGAATACTAGTACAAATCAAATGCCTACGAGGAGTCAAAATGCTGTAGAACACATACAAAATAACACATACACCACCAACTCAAAGACTTACAATAAAACAGTGAGCGACGCTGGACTAAGCACACACAGGGACTAAATACTAACACTAATGAATGCATGGATACAGCTATAGCTTGTTGACTGTCACAGAAAATAAACTATTGGGTGAATTTCATGTGAGGTCCGGGTTAACAGAAAAGCAGACATGGAACTAGCTCAGATGGGCTGGAAGCCTGAGCCCGCCACGGCCAGCAGGGGGCAACGATGACAATCTGTTACAATTCACCCCAAGTAATGTTACAAATTACCATGACCATGTGGTAAATTGTAAAATTTCTCTCCATTTATCAGTTTGATATATTTGTATAAAAACCACTGCTATTTGTAACGGACTAATGTAGGTTATTTGTTTCAAGTTTTGAATATACATGTACTACAATAAATGATCTCTGAAAAACTGATGGAAAGATCAAATAAATGTTGCAACCATAGCCTCCCCATAGTCTCCCCTAATTAAATAAACAATATATGGCAGCAAAAAATAATGATAACCCAATTTGGAGTGTATTCCTTGTTCCTTCTTTTGACTGTCTAACACCTTAGCACTCAAAAGAGCACCAAACATCTTATAATGTTGGACTACTAGATGCTATACTTTAACCATATATTCATTTGTTAATTGCAAATCCAAAAACATTCAGTATAAAGCCAAGAGACTATAATTGTTTTGATTATATTTTATCCATGCCTGTGATCTTAAAGCTGTAACCATGAAACATCCACATCTTTCACGTGAACAGCTTATTAATGTTGTAATCCCTGCATTTCTAATATCCAAAAAATCTGAAAAATAATAATTATCAGATGATGACTCCCTCGACTAACTATCCAGTGCTTTCTTACATATAAAACCACAGGCTTAAATACATAAATTATGCTAAATTTATACCAGCATGTGCACATTGACAAACACTGTAAAAGCACAAATCCTGCTTAAAATGCAAAATACTCACTGCATAGAGTAAGAAACTGTCCCATCCAAATTACTTTTTAAAATGTTTTAAATATCATGATATTCATGTTCTACAGCTTTTGGAATCTGGTAATTGAAACAGAATGTAGTTCTGTTTTTACTCAGTATAATTCTACACAGTGGAAGTTTAACTTTTGTTTGACTATCAGAACATGAGTGAATTAGAAGAGAGGGCATGAGCAAGGAGCACATACTAAATTATTCTCATTCAGTGTCCATTCTCAAAATTGCATTTGGACCAGATCATTTTGTTTTCTTGATTTCCCAAGGACATCAAAATTGTTCACAAGCACCCATACACACAAAGCTGTCTTAAACTATGTATTTTAGTACCAAGACACTTGCCACTCATTTTATAAATAGAACTAGACATTACACATTCATCATATAAACTGAATGCTATTATTCAGATAAGTTTTCATTAGGCCCTATATATACTGCATTCTACATGTTATTTTGTGTTGACTATACTAGTATTGAAATTGTCTATTAAACTGAACAGTTGTTGAAGATGCAAGTTAACTATAAGCAACTTGTTACCACTTGACCTGTGACCTGTGAAGGTGCCAACCAAATTTGGGGTGGTTCTGGTACTGTCAAAGGAAAGCATTTGGCGCCATCTAGTGCCTCGTGGCTAAACAAAACGAGTTGCATGTGGCTGCAGCAGTACCGGAAGCTGCATTTTCAGGACCACAGTTCTAGGACCCTAGATTTTCGTTACTTTGACACCTACTGAATTGGATAACCAAGATAACCAAAAGTATGTTCCGGCATGGTGGAAGTAGCTTGTTTCATAAGATGGATGAGAATCAGAGTGTGAGTAGCTACAATCATCTGTTAACTTAGGTTTGCTTGCTGCAAAACAAACTTTTTGCCTATTTGTTTTGTTGTATATTGAAAACATTTTGGCAAGCCCAACTATAGGTGTCTTTTATAAGTTGTTGCCTTAGAGACTATGATAATTAATTCAAGCCAGCACATTAATAAAACTTAAAAAAAATATGGATATGATCTGTGTCAGCTAAATTAAAATGCTTTTTTTAATACCATTTTAATGAAGTTAAACCTGCACTATGTAACTTTTTACAGACACAATGTTTTAGGAGTGTAAATGTTAGAAACTAGCATACTGGATTCAGGGATGGAACATCAATGTAAATAATACAAAATACAGACAATAGTAGAATAGCAGAATCGACATTTCACAATATCTAACTATAAACAAATGCATATTATGTACAAAATAATAATGTGTATTTTTGGAAATTGGTTATATTGTCCCTGTCTTATTCCTGTCTGTGAAAACAATTATACAATGTGGAATTTGACCAAATGAGAATCTCCTTTTGAAGATGCATATAACCATCCAAGAGGGAAGGTCCATGCCAGATATAAAAAGATGCACCACATGATGCAAGGACTTCCACTGCCCGTTCTGTCGATCCGATGTCTTTGATCAACGAAGTTGAGCAAGGTCATCGCCCATTTAGAGTGTAATTTCAACTGTACAGTTTTCCATGAAGGTAAAGTTTTCAAAACAAATTCTGGGAAGTTTCAATTTGATGCATTTAAAGCAACCTGAATGTTATCAACAATTCCTTTTAACCCTTGTGTTGTCCTTGGGGTCATTTTGAACCCAAATTTAATATTTTTCTGTCAAAACATTTTCATACTTTTATGTAAACAAGGACTATTGGCCCTAAATTCCAAATCAAAGGGAAAAATTTGTTGTAATGGGTTGGAGAGAAGTAAGACTAAAGGTGTAATACAGAATTGATTGAATATTTATACTATATGCTTTAAATAAGATTCAAACCAGATGGGGTCTTTTTTGACCCCAGAAGACAACTGGTGTATGGCCATCGGGAGGACAACACAATTAATCAACTATCAGGAGCATGTCAGAACATCTGATGCCTATCTTACCTTAACATCTACAGATAAATAAACACTAGACTATCAATAACAAATACTTGACATGGCAGAATCACGCATGGCATTTGTGCACCAATGCCTTATCTTTTTCCTATGCAATACTTTATATTAATCATATTAATGTTTGAAAGGTATGGCCAGAAGTTTGCCTTCTAGACTGATGAGGCCAAAAGCCCAGTGTACAGAGTGCCAAGACGGAGTGCCATGCAAGCTGTCACTGACCGCACTGCAGAGGAAAAGAGACTGGCGGACTTCATTGTACAGTCCAAGGGAGCTGAGCCGCATTTGGTGGTACTTTGACAATGTTTACATTTCCTCATCATTACAGACTAACTCACAGAAAATATTCACTCAGGGCCTTGGTTAGGAACATCTGAACAGATGTATAATTTCACTTTGTGGCTCTCTCTTTGTCTCTCTTTAATGTATTTATTTAATGTCAGTTGTTCAATGACTACCATTTACCACACAATATACTAAATCCAATTCCCACAAAATAAATATTTCTGTACATTGATTTGCCCATAGGGTGTACTCAATGGAAAGCCTTCCTCCTGGGGTCCTCTGAAGTTCTCATCACAGGTGCCTGTCTACCTCGACAGTGAAAAGTTACTGGACATCCTTATGGCCTATCTGAAGGCAGTGCTGAACCAAACACCAACCAAACTGAGCTTTACAGATGATTTCCAGAGGTACTGTAGGCCTCACCATGTAAAGTATTTGTGTGCGTTCCTGCTTCTACAACTTTCAAAGCCCATATAAACAACATGCCTATCATTTTGCTACCTATGGCTTGAGGTTCTGTATTGGTATAATGGTATATTTAAATTGTTTAAAAATGAACCAGGTACAGTTGTGTTCGAAATTATATTAGTGTGTTCAAAAATTTTTGTAAAGCTCACGATCATTATGATAGCTTTTATCTCCATACACGCAATTGCATTGGGAACACTGCATAGTCAATTCCAAACATGAAAAAAAAATCTATGTGATTTGTTATTACTTTACAGAAAGTGAAGAAAAAGGAATGTTAGGCTGTTCAAAGAATGTGCAGTGTCTGCATTTGTCTTTATAAACTCAAAATATTTACTGTATAAACTGAAAAATGCTTGGAGATATAGCCGTCCTGTGAATTTCTGAACTAATATTTAACCACAGTTTCTGAGAACTGCTTCACATCTGTGTTGCATGGAGTTGACCAGATTCTGGCACTTGTGAACAGGTATTCCAGCCCAAGACAATTGGACTACATTCCACAGTTCCTCTGCATTTCTTGGTTTTGCCTTAGAAACAGCATTTTTGATAACACCCCACAAGTTTTCTAGTGAATTAATTCCAGGGATTGGGCTGGCCTCTGCATAACGTTAATCTTGTTGGTCTGGAACCAAGATGCTGCTCGCTTATTGGTGTGTTTGGGATTGTTGTCTTGTTGAATCACCCATTTCAAGGGAATTTTGTCTTCGGCATAAGGCATGATGACCTTTTGAAGTATTTTGGTGTAATCAAACCATGATCCCTGGAATGCGATAAATAGGCCTGACACAATATTATGAGAAACATCCCCATGTCATGATGCTTGCGCCACCCTGCTGCACTGTCTTCACAGTGTACTGTGGCTTGAATTCAGTGTTTGGGGGTCGTCTGACAAACTGTCTGCGACCCCTGGACCCAATGAGAACAATCCTGCTTTCATCAGTCCACTAAATGTTGCGCCATTTCTCTTTAGGCCAATCAATGTGTTCTTTGGCAAATGATATCCTCTTCAGCATGTCATTTTTTCAACAATGGACATTGCGGGAGCTTCTTGCCGAAAACCTGGCTTCGCATAGGCGTTGTCAAATTGTTACAGTGCTCACAGGTAACTTTATATCTTCTTTGAACACCCTGGATCTGATCATTGACTGAGTCTTTATACTTTGATACATTTGAATGGTGGTTTTCCATTTTTTTGGTTGCCATTTCAAAAAGCATTTAGCTGAGAAGCCTATAATTTTCTGCACTTCTTTGTATGTTTTCCCCTCTCCAATCAACTTTTTAATCAGCATACGCTGTTCTTCTGAATGATGTCTGGAAGGACCCATTATAAAAATGCATGTACAACATTAGCTGCCTTCGTCCTTGAATAAGGGCCACCTGTCTGACACCTGTTTTTTCACAGAAAGAATGACCTCACTGCTTGAACTCCACACTGCTGTTATTTGAACACGCCCCTTTCAATTAATTATTCAAATATACAGAATCAGCAGCATGCATGTCATGACTGTTGGGTCTGTTGGTTTTCTATTACTCTACTGCACCTACTAGTAAATTATTTGCCATGTCGAAATATGATTTCTACCAAAAAGAGCTATAGATCTGGTTAGTGATGTTGGACTGCTATTATTTTGAACACAACTGTTATTGTTGTAGGCCATCATATATGCCTGATTGTGCTGAGAAATCTGTCCATGCAGGATATTGAAATGGTGTTCATCTCTATACCAGTTTATCATCAGAGTTAAGTAGAGAATGTACATTTTCTACACAATGCCAATTCAGTGTTGGGCAAGCTACTTGTAAAATGTAGTGAGCTAAGCTACTAGTTATTCTACATTAAATGAAGCTTCACTACACTGAAGCTCCCCCAAGGAAAATGTAGCAAGCTAAGCTAAAAAAAATCTCCAAAGTAGTTTACTACATCTAAGCTATTTTTTGGTTTTAGATTGAACCAACTTCATTCAAGTCAATGCTATCTTTTAAAAGATTCAGATCTTTTGACTCACTGAAATATTTAATTAATAATTTTGTTCAACTGCTTAATTATATCTCTATCTCATGATGGCACCATATTGTTTTCTATAAAGAGCTGAATTAAATGTTTCCAGCACACATGAATACAAATGAACCATTGTTTCTTCAGACAAAAAGCAAATGAGGTAGTCTTCATGAAGTAAACATTTGTTGACTTAAGTTATGCCCATCATTACATTTGACTACAGTAAAACGTCACACAGACCCTATGAGCTATATTATTACTTAATTATTACAGTGTGTATTATTTAGCTAAGTTAACATATGACTACATTATGATATAAATATGAACAGATTACATCAGTTGTAATATGCTATACTCCTCTATCATTCTGTTAGGCTACATTTTCTACTATTGTATTATTTGGTATTTCATAACATTTGGTTAACAGGTTTTACCACATTCTTATTAGTGAAGTATTTTGATCAACTAATTTTAATTTCAATGCTTTAATTAGTATGTATAACACAATTCCATTCAAAATAGAATATTTTAGGAAACTGTAGTCTATCTGTACTATAGACTATATTGAACTCAACTCTTCGTAATCTAACATCACGTAGGAGTAACACAAATGACCTTCTTTGCTAATAATTTACTTTTTGAATTGGCAAACAATGTATTAAGAACACAATTCATATACATCGCCAATTCTAAATGGCTGTAGTGGCCTGAGCCGAAGTTAACATAGTGGCTTGGCTTTTTACTGAGTAGACTCTGGCACTGTGTGGCACTGTCCTTGAAATTTTGTACAAACTCCCTGCTGCATGGATTGTGCTCAGCAAGTCTGGGTTTAGAATATCTTCCTTACTCTTTGCTGCGAGCAGGACTGTTTCTGAATATCCAACAGTGATTCTTTAGGCTCGTGGACTGGGAAAAAGGGCCACAAACAACGAAAGGGAGGAGGTGGGAGGGAGGAGTTGAAAGCAACTCTTGACGACACTCTACACGACTTCACCTACTATTTTGGCTTGCCCAAAAGTGATTCACATGAACAAATCTTTAAGAGCAGTGATTCAATACACCCATTTCACTGAAAAGACTCGTTCAAAAAACGAATCGTTCATGATTCGCACATCACTAGTCGGCTACACATCCAGGCTGTGTATGGCGGTGGTGCCACTTACTGATCCTTAACGTCCTTAGCAGTTGTATTTCAATTACATTGAAGCATCGGAGCTCCTGTTTCTATTTGCCCATCACCAGTTTTTAGTCACTTAAAAAATAATGGATCCTGGTGAGTATCAAAACCTATTTTATCTTCCGAATCCAATACAGGCTGTTACCGGCCGAATGTATTGGCTACTACTAGCTAAACATACAGACGGTCACAATAACAGGCTTATGTTTTGCACAACGATGTTATGTAATTATGTTTTCTTATTGGTTTTTCTAAACAGTCAAATGCATCGCTTTTGCAGCTGGATCAGGTGAGATTGTCATGTGACCGAGGTAAAGTTGGTCTTAAATTGAATTATTTGAAACCTAGATCAGTCAGGTTTTTCCGGACTCAGCCACACGATAGCCCGGCGCAGAGCCGTTGAAAAACAGAGTTACGATACTCCCATAGACCGCCATAGGCACTGAGGGATGCGGAAGTAACGCGTGTCAGCGCGGTGAAGTCAGCTTGATGTTTGACGTTCGTCGGTTTTCCCGGATGTTACCTTCAATAGTTCCGTGGCAATTCTTTGATTTCTTCCACTTTTAGGTGTAGTTTGTAGAGCTAATTAAGACGGAAGTTTTACAGTTTTGATCAACTCAAAATCACCAAAAATGACGACGCATTAAAAGCGCAAAAACTGAATGTATGTCCAACGCGCCCGTTCCTATAGGTGTAGTAAGGGACCGTGGTAAAAGTTATTTATCTTGAAGAGGAGGTCTTCTCTTTAAGCATATTAATGCTTCTGTAGACCATTTTTGACCTTGTATTTCTCATTGTTTGTCATTTGTTTCATATTGTCTGTTATTAAAAATACAGAGCAATAAAAAATAAAATGACTTTTTGTTATAACTATATTGTGGCACGAGTCACCTATTTATAAAAAGTATTCATAAAACATAAACAAAATGACTTTTTCAAATTCTGATTGTAGTATTTCTCATCGAAAGGGCCCTAGTTAATACAGGTGAAATTTTGGTCAAAGTCAAACAACATGGTGGCAGGAGTAATTTATATTTGAATAACAGTTACTAAAATTAAACAAAATTACATTTTCTCATTCTGATTGCCATAGTAATTCACATTTAAAGGGCCCTAGTTACTACAGGTCACATTTTGGTCAAAAGTCAAACTATATGGTTGCAGGAGTCATTTATATTCGGAGAATAGTCACTAAATGTAAACGAAATTACCTTTTCTCATTCCGATTGCTGCTGTCCTTCCCAATCACTCACTCCTACATACTACAGGTCACAGTTTCCTGAAAGGACAACTTTTATGGAAGCAATTTTGCTGCCTTAGTTTTTAGGCTTTATTTATTAGGTTATGTACACTGCTCAAAAATATAAAGGGAACACTAACAACACAATGTAACTCCAAGTCAATCACACTTCTGTGAAATCACACCTTCCACTCAGGAAACAACACTGATTGAAAATTAAACAATTTCACATGCTGTTGTGCAAGTGGAACAGACAACAGGTGGACATTATAGGCAATTAGCAAGACACCCCCACTAAAGGAGTCGTTCTGCAGGTGGTTACCACAGACCACTTCTCAGTTCCTATGCTTCCTGGCTGATGTTTTGGTCACTTTTGAATGCTGGCGGTGCTTTCACTCTAATGGAAGCATGAGACGGAGTCTACAACCGACATAAGTGGCTCAGGTAGTGCAGCTCATCCAGGATGGCACATGAATACGAGATGTGGGGAGAAGTTTTGCTGTGTCTGTCAGCGTAGTGTCCAGAGCATGGAGGCGCTACCAGGAGACAGGCCAGTACATCAGGAGACGTGGAGGAGGCCGTAGGAGGGCAACAACCCAGCAGCAGGACCGCTACCTCCACCTTTGTGCAAGAAGGAGCAGGAGGAGCACTGCCAGAGCCCTGCAAAATGACCTACAGCAGGCCACAAATGTGCATCTGTTTACTCAAACAGTCAGGAACGGACTCCATGAGGGTGGTATGAGGGCCCAACGTCCACAGGTGGGGGTTGTGCTTACAGCCAAACACTGCAGGACATTTGGCATTTGCCAGAAAACACCAAGATTGTCAAATTCGCCACTGGTGCCCTGTGCTCTCCACAGATGAAAGCAGGTTCACACTGAGCACATGTGTCAGACGTGACAGAGTCTGAAGACGCCGTGGAGAAACTGATGCCTGCAACATCCTCCAGCATGACCGGTTTGGGGGTGGTTCAGTAATGGTGTGGGGTGGCATTACTTTGGGAGGCCGCACAGCCCTCCATGTGCTCCCCAGAGGTAGCCTGACTGCCATTAGGTAGCGAGATGAGATCCTCAGACCCCTTGTGAGACCATATGCTGGTGCGGTTGGCCCTGGGTTCCTCCTAATGCAAGACTATGCTAGACCTTTTGTGGCTGGAGTGTGTCAGCAGTTCCTGCAAGAGGAAGGCATTGATGCTTTGGACTGGCTTGCCCGTTCCCAAGACCTGAATCCGATTTAGCACATCTGGGACATCATGTCTCGGTCCATCCACCAACCGGGGAGGTTATACGGGCACGTGGAGGCCACACACACTACTGAGCCTCATTTTGACTTGTTTTAAGGACATTACATCAAAGTTGGATTAGTCTGTAGTGTGGTTTTCCACTTTGATTTGAACTATGTGAAGATGAAAGTATTTCATATGATTAGTTCAATCATTCAGATCTAGAATGTGTTATCTTAGTTTTCCCTTTATTTTTTTGAGCAGTGTATATTTTCCGCCACTAACATTCAATGCAGGTTAGTGAATTGGAAGTGCTTACACTTGGAGGCTGAGCGACAGCATGAAGGCCTGACAATCTCTCCTCAAGATTTATTATTTTAGACCATCCTTCTGACGCTACCTGAGACATTCCCTGATTTGCTTTGCCATTGCATCTTCCCTTTTTGTCATTCTCATTGTTATGTAATCTCTCATCCACAATCAGTGTTCCATATGTTGAAGATTAATACAAATTATTTCTTTAAAAAAATACTTTCTTTGTTGCTTGTTTCACTTTGATTTTGTGATCTACTGGATGTTAACAATTTCAGAAATCTTTATTAATGAAACAAAGTTACAAGGCAAACATTGCCTTCCTATAACCCTTTTTTTCTTGTGTTCCGATAGAAGAAATTGCGGCAATATTTAGTTCCACGCACCGCCGTTCCTATAACCTTTTTAGCTCCTACTCCAGAGCAGGGTCTTTCCCTTTTCCCTTTTCCTAGGTCTACGTTGATTGGTCCAATTGGCCGGTCGCTTCTTTTGTCTGTTGCGTATATACTACATATTATGCTGGAGCCTTCGTCTTTTTTTGTTTCTGTGTTAAGTAGCTACTCAATTTCTATGACTCCAGCCTAGTTTTTAAACGCTGCGGTTCGAACTCCGTAGGACATTATCAACACAACATTATTTAAAAAAAAATTGTATTGGATGTCGTTTTCAGCCTCGTAATCTGAACAAACAGCAAGCCACTGAAGGAAGCAGGAAAACAACCAGATCATCCGCATAGACATAAGATGATTTACACACTTATCTCCAATCATACACCCAGTGTTACAAACATTAAACTGTGAAATCTTGTTGTATGTGGAGCTATGCTAAAGTCTAGTGACGACGCTATAAAAGCCTGTTGCGGTGCTTGCGTCACTCTCTTACCCCTCCTCCCAGTTCCTATGGCCACTTGACCAGTGCGAATGCAAATAGCAAAACCGGTTTTGGGGGAGAGAAGTTAGTAGAACTGTTTAGAAGTGGACTGTTCCTATAACTACGTTCCTGTAACTACTTGGTTGGAAAGCGGCTATGGAAAGACTGAGCACAACAAAACAAGGCAGACAGCGGTTTCCAGATGTGCTGTCCAAGCTCTTGAAGAAGCACAAATAAACTGACAACATTGAGGAATGTAGTGGTCAGCCAAAGAAACTTGCTGCAGCAGATGAAAGACCCATTATGCCACAATCAGTATCATCCCCTGCATTCTGAAGATGTCCAGCAGTGCCATCAGGTCAGAGCTGCAGAAAACAGTGGAACCCTGGAACACCCATCTACTGTCTGGAGAAGTTTGGTCAGAAGTGGCTGTCATGGAAGACTTGGGCCAAAAACCATACCTCAGACATGGAAAAAAGACCAAGTGACCCTGAAATGAAGCAACTGGTGTGTATATGTATGTGTGTGTGTGTGTGTTTGTGTGTGTTATATATATGTATATACTGTACATCATATGCATGTATTGGTATGTGTTTTCTGCTAAATGGTACATTAGCCATACTGAAATGAATCCCGTTAACAGTTACGGATCGTATTTAGGAACATAGTTAATTCACTCAGTAACTACCTCTGCAGTTTCATTTCATGAAATTAATTTTTACCGAACATTGCTGCAAATACAATCGTTGCTGTAAATGTATTCTACGTTATGGGAGCAAAAACGTTATAATGCTGTGTTTCTTTTACTACCCAGATATGATATGTAGTTAATGTTAGCATCAACATAATAATCAATGTACATTATGCATTAATATGTACCGATAATTGCTGCAAATATAGCTTCTGCTGTCTATCCCGCTCAAAATCATTCAAACTGGTTGACAGCGCAGATCTGTTTGGAACTATTGAGAGCTACATAAACCACGTGACCGCGTGGCGGCGAGATCACAGAGTGTCGCAACTCTCCGTCTCTATGGCTCTGGCCCGGTGTATCATACGAAGTAACCAGCAGTCTGCATATGTTTAGAGACCGTCAATAAATTATATTGTGTCTGAGTCCAGGAAAACAAAACCTGATCTCGGGCTTTGAATAGCCGTTGAATTTCGAAAATCCAACCAACTTTACCTCGGTTGTTTTATGTAGATTAACTGTTGAATGTTAAAGTGTAATATGTAGGCCTATATTAAGTATCAGTATAATTTCAAACTGAACATTTAAGATAATTAATTGAAAGAGATCTAGGCTATACCTACCAGAAAAGATCATATGCACCTCGAGATGATTCATATTTGTTGATTCAACACTTGTTAAGTTTATGCTGACTGTTAACACTAACATCTTCTTATATTTGTATGCTACCTTTGCATTGGTTTTTTTTTCATTAAGTGGGAGCGGTGGCTTTGACTCCGGTAGTCCTAGGAGGTTTAGGCTATACCTCAGCTGGCATTGCCGCCAGCTCCATTGCAGCCAGCATGATGTCATCGGCAGCTACTGCTAGTACTGGCGGCGTGGTGGCTGGAAGCACAGTAGCTCTTTTGCAATCTGCAGGTAATGACAGTCACATATTTACATTATATTTAAAGACTGATATTTGATAAATTTTTTTAGTTGTCAGATAAGGAGCGCAGCTTTACATTTACTAGAATCAAATGTTTTTTATTTTTATTTATTTAACCTTTATTTAACCAGGTGGGCACATTGAGAACAGTTTCTCATTTGAAATGGCGACCTGGCCAAAATAAAAGTGAAAAAGTGCAAGATGACATAAAGTTACACATGAATTACACAGGGGAATTCAATAGAGTTAAATAATACAGTGTGCAGATCTTTAAACGATGTAAGTATATATACATTTAGTGCTACAGAAATCTGAATTAGAGAGGTAGATCAATTGCAGTTGTAGTCAAGGCCTGCCAGACCTTCTCTGCTGGCATAAAAATAGTCAGTCAGAATCTGAAAATTATGTTTTTACTTGTGTGTTTTCATTAACAATACATGTGTTCCAAATTATTATGCAAATTGGAATGAAGTGTCATAAACATTCAATATTTTGTTTTGTATTGTGTCTCCTGGCTCTTTGGAGCACTAAAATCAATCACAGACTGATAATTAGTTTGCCAGGTGAGCCCAATTACAGGGAAACTACTTAAGAAGGATGTTCCACATTATTAAGCAGGCCACAGGTTTCATGCAATATGGGAAAGAAAAAGGATCTCTATGCTGCGGAAAGGTGTTAAATAGTACAATGCCTTGGACAAGGTATGAAAACATTAGATATTTCACGAAAACGTGTGTGATCATCGTACTGGGAAGAGATTTGTGGCTAATTCAGAGCACAGATGGGTTTGTGTCCCCGAAGGTGTGAAAATAATAACTTTCTTCCATGGTACAAAAACAAGAACTGTGCCTTCTGTAGCAAAATCATCTTCATGCATGACAATGCACCATCTCATGCTGCAAACAATACCTCTGTGTCATTGGCTGCTATGGGCATAAAAGGAGAGAAACTCATGGTGTGGCCCCCATCCTCCCCTGACCTCAAACCGACCTAAAAAAATTGAAAACCTTTAGAGCATCCTCAAGCAAAAGACATATGAGGGTGGGAGGCAGTTTGCATCAAAACAGCAGATCTGGGAGGCTATTCTGACATCCTGCAAAGAAATCCAAGCAGAGACTCTCCATACACTCACAAGTTCAATGGGTGCAAGAATTGTTAAGGTGATGTCAAAGGAGTGATCCTATGTTAACATGTAACTTGCCCTGTTAAGATGTTTAAAATAGCTTTTGATTTCAGTAAATGCTACAAATTCAACAAAATGATCATTTTCAGTTCTTTACAACCTATAAAATGTTTTGATACTCTATTGTGCATAATCATTTGGAACAGTGCAGTTTGAGTTTTTTATTTTTGAAAAAATGCTGTTTTCATTGGGTGGTTTTTTTCAAAGAAATTAGACTTATAACCTAACGGTTGGTGACTTGAAAATTATACTGACTGACATTTGCATCGACTATTTAGGAAAATCAGTGTAAAATATAATTTGCATAATAATTTGGAACAAGGTGTATGTATTAAAAAAGTAATGTTCGCAAACCGCAAAAATCAAATACGTTCCTAGTTGTAGTATTTATGCTATATTCTGTCATTGATGGGCACTCAGCTAGTCATGTTACAAATGTTAAACACCCAACCCCCCACGTGCTGAGCTATTCCCAAAGTGGCGTACCCGCATTAATGTTAGTGCTACACAAAAAATTCTACGTATATTTCAATATTCAAACTGGCCTATGCATTTAAGGGATTTTTTCTTGTCTTAATAGCCCAGTCTCACTGGCAAAAAAATCACTTACTAGTGTTGGTATATATTATCAAGCTTGCATTAAAAATAATGCTACATTTGTACTTACAAAGAGAATTAAGAATGCGCCTATGCAAAAAAGTTAGATTAATCAAACGATCGTATGACCATTTTCTGCACACTGATATAGGAAATACCAATCGATAAATACGTCTTGTTCTTTTTGTCAGTGCTGGTGCACAGTCTCTACGATTTGCCTTTCAACACACCTCTAATTGTCTGAGGTAAACATAAGGTAAAACAGGTTCATTAAATGTTGAAGACTGGAAAAGCGTTGCCTGGTCTGATGAGTCTCAATTTCTGTTGAGACATTCAGATGGTAGAGTCAGAATTTGGCGTAAACAGAATAAGAACATAGATCCATCATGCCTTGTTACCACTGTGCAGGCTGGTGGTGGTGGTGTAATGGTGTGGGGGATGTCTTCTTGGCACACTTTAGGCCCCTTAGTGCCAATTGGGCATCATTTAAATGCCACGGCCTACCTGAGCATTGTTTCTGACCATGTCCATCCCTTTATGGCCACCATGTACCCATCCTCTGACGGCTACTTCCAACAGGATAATGCACCATGTCACAAAGCTTGAATCACCTGCATGTGCATCCCACAAATCTCCATCAACTGCAAGATGCTATCCTATCAATATGGGTCAAGATTTTTAATGAATGCTTTCAGGACCTTGTTGAATCAATGCCACGTAGAATTAAGGCAGTTCTGAAGACGAAAGGGGGTCAAACACAGTATTCGTATGGTGTTCCTAATAATCCTTTAGGTGAGTATATGTTGTCACCTGTACACTAGATTGGTGTAACATGTTGACAGTAAAATTGAGCATTGGTTATCAATGAAAAATTTGATTTAAATAATCGTGTTAAAACACAGGATTGTGTAACAGAATTTAGTTCAACTGTTTTTGCATACATTACTTTGATAAATATAATCCCTGTATTAAAATGTCAGCAAAAGACATGTCAATGTTCAGACAATGTAAACAAAGTTAAGGATGGTATAAGATACCTGATGCCAAATCCTTTCATCCTTAATTTCCTCATCTTACTCAAAGAACACGTGGTGAAATGATGGATCAATCAGAAACCCAATCAGAAACTTCTTGGCATTTAAAGACTGTCTTTGAGCTTACTGTACATAAAGAAAGCATCATAAACCAAGTTCTAGGATTTTTTTAAATAAATAAACATGTTCAAACAGTTTCCTATTCAACCATTACATTATTTATTTTAGAATAACACTTTTTTATACTAAAATTACATTTTGGAAACAACACTAGAATTTTTCATGTAATCTCCGTTGAACTTGATACATATTTCACATTACTTGTGAATTAATTATTTTTCAATCAGTAATAAAGTAGTGAAGAATTCCTAGTAACAAAATTCATAACATATTATGATTAATGTAAAGAAACAATTACCTAATTAGACTAGCAAGAACATGATGTTGGGACAAATGCAATGCAGTTCACAGGGTATGGCATTCAAACACAAAAAATACTGCTAAATCAGCCGTCATTTTCAGCATGTAGTTTCTGTTCAAGATATCAATGCTTCGATTGTCAGATTAATAACAAAGTTCTTAGAAACAGATTTGGCATTTTATTTTACTCAGTCTTACAATCTTAAGTAAACACAAGATGTCATTCCAGATAAATATTATTATTTAACTTAAACCTATGCTGCAGCAGCCCGTAAGAGTGCTGTCTGGACGACCCCAGACCACTCGAAAGAATAGCTTTTAATAGAAAATATTAACTTTAAAAACCCAATTATATTTACAATGTGTGTGTGTAAAAACGTTTGAATAAGACTGTCAGTCATGTGCTAATTTTAACGAAAAGCGAATTAGTCAACAGAAAACAATTAGAAAGTTGAACTCTTATTTTGAAAGGAAGTACTACATCTAGGCTTGGAAATTAGCCAATCACAGGCAAGCTACATTAACACACAGCCATCGCAAAAGAATATCAAGCTATTTAATGATATTAGTAAAAAAATTAAAATCGGCTTCTGATTGTTCTCTTTTAAAACAGTAGGCAAAATCAGGAAACAGATGAAAAAAAGTTTTTTCCGTTCATCCGTATTTTGTTTGGCCACGGTAAAACAAGAAATGATTTGATATTCGATTGTGGGGCATGATATTAAGAAACCAAACGGTAAATCTTGTAATCTACATGAAAAAAATAAAGAATATAAAATTAACAAAAAGTCCCTGGACCTCATCTATAGTATTCATCTGACTGTTTTTAGGAAGACATATATGTAACGTATCTTAAACAAACTCAGTATGATTCCAACCGTGCGCAATAGTGTATGGAAAAAGTAGGACACATCCACACGTGTACTGTATGATCATAGTGAATAGTGCCCCTAGCACTAACCCAATGAGTAAAAAAAAAAGGGTTTAGCCTACTGTTCGAATTCTGATGGTCTCTATAATAATTCAACAATGGTTTACATGTCTACATGAAACAAGTGACGGTAGTTTAAATTACTATCTTGTCTCTAAAATACATGTATTTTTTAAGGTCAAAACTTAAGTCTGCTGTGCATATAACATACATTTCATAGTCAATATGAACAATAATAATGGCACGGGTGGGTGAATACCATGCTACAATTAATAAAACTATGAATTTTGTTTTCGTTCGCAGTTATTAAATAAAAAACACTTAATATTTGTAACTGCAGTTATGTTGTAAGTCTAAGGATTAGACCAACTGGTATATTCTGTATGAGGTTTCTGATTATTACTGTCTGCCCGTAAAAGTGTGTTATACTCTGCGGCTTGAGGTAGATGGTATATTTTCCAAAAATATAAATGGCAATGCCTAAAAAGTCAATATCCTCTCTAGATCTCTCTCTCTGCTCTACATTTTTAATTTGGATCTGATGAGTTAAAGCTGCATTGTGTAAGAATTGCTCCCATCTAGTGGTGAAATTTATATGACAAGCAACTGAAGCCCCTTGCGTTATTATACCAGCAACCTTTTTTCTTTCAAAACAATAGCGCACGTTTTGAGTCATTGCAATAATCATTGTTAATTCACTACACAGCCTGTGAATTGTAACCAAATGCAATTGTATTGTGTGTAAAGAAACAATAAGAGCATGTGATAGCAAAAATAATATTTTAACATGTTTATTAATAAAAGTAACAAATATGTTTTACACACAATTATATTGAATAAATTGTCAGTGTCTTATGTGAAAACACAATTACATTTGAAAAACATTAACTTGAGTCTGTTTTATTCCAACAGAATACAAATTTTAGCACAACATGAACATGGACACTACCTATGCAATGAATAAACAATGATTATTGCAATGAACCACAAGCGCTATTATTTTGAAACGTAAAATCCGAGTTTGTGTTGCCAGGCAAATGTTCTTGCCTACTGTACAGCTTGAGCCAGCGCTGTAATTACATGTCCTCGAGAATAGGCATGATCTTACATCTTCAACAGACTTTGAAATTTTCAGGCAGTCATGAGTAATCTCCCCCTGGCATTCATCACGTTGCCACTAGTGTAAAAGCGCGAAAGGCCGAGCTTGAATTTCCAGGTATGTCCCTCTTTGGCAAATGTATTTTAAAGATGGAGGCGTAACATGGCTGCCGCAATTCGAGCGGCACCATTGTATGTATTGTGAATGGAAGATTCTACGCTTACGAAAATACTTTGATTATAAGGTGGATGTAATTACACATGAATGAGCACATATTTGTGAAAGAACAAAGGGGTTTTTGGTAAGAATCAACTCAAAGAAATACACAGTGTAGCTTTAAGAGAAAAAACTCTGTCAGGAGAATATATGTGTCATTCCATATCAGTCGGATATATTCTACAGGCTATATATTTTCCAAAGGATGACATGATGATGATATGGATTTTTTAAAATATAGCTAATGTAACACATGCAATCCCCCCAGCCACTGGTCGTCTGAACCCCGAGAGTTTTGAAAGTCTGGTGACGTGTCTGGTAACATGTATTGGCATTAGACAATAATAAAGATTGAATTAATTCATTCATTATAAGTGCATCAATTATTACATTAAATGTGTCTTTTTTATGCTACAGGAGCCGCTTGATCTATTTAATTTAGAAAACGTAAAACAAACAGCCGTTGTTGTTTGAATATTGCGCTGAAGTATTGGGCTGAGTTATAATGAAATTATATTAAATTAACGCCACAGTTGAACGAGTCAATAAAAGGAGTCGTGAAGGATTGTTCGAACTGCACATCATTACGGTTTTGAGCATCTCCCATACTGTTTCTTAAATATGTTTTCAAGCACTTCAGGCAAGAGAAAGGGAGTGTTGGCCACCATTCAAACGATGGGAGAGCTAAAGCTTATTTGTGGGGGTGATAGCGCTTACCCTTTGCCGCCGTTGTTACAGGCCAGTTGAGTTCCGCTGGAATTCCACACAGCGTGAAGTTAAAGTTAATATGTCCAATAATTTTTTTTTCAAAAACATTAAATATTTGGGTGGTAATTATTAAAGCTTGTATGTGCTGTGTAAGTGACTAGCCTATGTGATCTAACTGTATATAATTTTTCTTCATTTTTTTAATTAGTTATACTTTAGTTACATATGGTAATTGACCAGTTTGTAGATTGATTTGCCTACTGGAGGTCTTTTCTCAGGTACTCAATAGAAACAAACAATTAGAGTTTTTCTGGTTGGATGCCAATTAGCCTATTTGGTATTTGACATTAGGTTCATATTCATTCAGACACTAGTTGGTGATTATTTTTGCCAGTGAGACTGGATTATTCAGACATGAAAACATCACTTTAATAACGTTTGAATATTGAAATGCATGTTGAACCACAATTTATTTCATATTCCACTTTAGGAATAGCTGGTCTATAACAACAGAACAGAACAAAAATAATGACTGTAGTTATCTTGTGTAAAAACATTCTATATTGAGCGCTACCGAATATAGTGCGCAGGGGGGTGCTGTTTGTAAAGAAAACTGTACTAAACTATTCCACAATCCCAGAGTGATGCCTCTGATTGTGTGAAGCCCGCGAAAAGGCTTTGTGTTTCCAACTCTGGCAGGCTGCCCGAGATGGTGCCTGTGTCGTATCAAAAAATATGGATAGAGATCTGTAAATACGTTTACTGAGCTATAGATTACATGATATTTCAAGAATTACAGTGTGTAAGTGAAGTTAGCAAAAGTTAGGTCATTTAATGAAATGTAAAGGCGGAAAGATATAACTTGCAATGGTTTATGGGATGAGTAGTTCCTTCCCTCAGAAACAAAAATATATACAGTCTTGTACCTTTGACTTTTTTTTGGATTTTCAGTTCATTTTTTTACTCTAAATGATATGTTGTATGCCTATTAGTCACGTTGTAGCTGGTTAGCTTAAGGCATGGTCTAAAACTCATTATATACAGATTTTATTTAACTCTATAATTCCATGTCCAAGCAAAACATAATTATCATTTAGCAATGACATGTTTTGTACTCTTGACATGAATTAGCCCCTTTTGTTCCCTTATCTTAATCTGCTCCTGTGACGCCTGTGGCAACTTAAGTGTGTTAGCTCAATCAAACTAGGGCAGATAGTGTTTCTTATCACTCGTAAGAATTTCAGTAGAGACTTTCTGGTTGAGCAAAAAGAAAATAACTATATCACAGTGATTGATGTATCTAATTTCCCTTTAGGTGCGGCAGGGTTGGCTACTTCTACCACAGCTGCGGTGGCTGGTGTTGGAGGAACAGTGGGATGGCTCACAGCTGCAGGTAGAAGGCCAGATAATGTGTTTCTTACCGCACATAAGAATTTTGGTGTAGATTGTCTGGTTGAGTGAGGAGAAAAGGACTGTAATGCCACAGTGACTGATATGTAATTTCCCTCTAGCTGCATCAGGGTTGGCTACTTCTACCACTGGAGCGGTGGCTAGTGTTGGAGGAGCACTGGGATCACTCACCGGTGCAGGTAGATGGACAGATAATGTGTTTAACTGCATGCAAGAATTTCAGTAATTTCAGTCTGGTTGAGTGAGAAGAATGAGAACGTGACCAGATGTGCTTCGAAAGACATTTCTGAACATCAACTGCAAAGTATAAAAAATTATATAATCCTTCTTATATAATCTTATATAATTATATAATCCTTCTTTTGCAATTATTTTTAATTTTCCCCCATGTTTCTCCCCTCCAAATCCCCACTGACCCTGCCTTGTCGTCAGCTCCAACACTACTTAGACAGATGCGGGATGGCGAAGGGGCGCGCACATGGTTCATCCAATTACGTCACAGAGCCTCCGAATCTTTTCGCACTGCTCATCCAACACGGAAGTCTTTAGTCAGATCATGTATGGGATGACTACGCTCACCAAATTTCCACAATTTAATTTAAAGGCACCCAATCTGCACACAAGGAGTTGCTGGAGAGCGACCTGGCAAGGTAGATGATTCGGGCAGCACGATGCCGATTTGCGCTGCCTCGTTCTGGAGGGTCGGGGACAGCCTTGGAACTTACAGTCAGGGTCGAACCACTGTCATGACGTAGACTGTCCTGCGATGCGACTTAGCCCACTATGCCAAGCAGACCCCCAAAATGCAATTAGTTAAAATTAACTAACCTAAAGGTGCAATATGTAATATGTACTGTAATAAATCCAAAAATGACGCCCATGGCTAAACATGTTCAGCTGAAATACTGTCTTTTCTGACAACATTAGACAATGCTAATGTCAGTATTTTTTCTTTTTGAAATGTACGTTCCGTGAAGGAATTTATGTTTATGTTTTGGGCCTGTGTGTTGTTATCAACTGCCCATTTTGACAGCACGACCGGGTTGAAAGGCGAACCTGTAAAAATGCAAACCCAGCGCGCTAAAGCCATGGAAGCAGCAAACAAACGAACGAGATCAACAGAGAGAGATTCTACACAACCTAATAAACCTCTGCATGTTTCTAAAGGGTTGCATGACCAGAGACGTAGTAAAACACGTTTTGCTTGTCATGGTGCGCTGATCTTGTTTATCATGTTAGTTTCGATTCTGGGGAGGAGGGGGCGGAGACAGACGACTCAGGTATTTTTAATTTGGACTGCAGTACCCATTTTAAACGCTGGCTGTCCGTTTTACATGTTGGACCATTAAGAATTGTCAGATTTTTCAAACATGTTACAGTCCCTGGACTTATTTTGGGCAAAGTTATGAGGTAGATAATGTTGTGATGCCACAGTGACGGATGTATGTCATTTCCCTTTAGGTGCAGCATTGTTTGCTACTTCTACCACAGCTGTGGTGGCTGGTGTTGGAGGAACAGTGAGATGGCTCACGTCTGCAGCAGCTAGACTCATCTAATGACCAACACGTGAAGTTGTTTTCATCTGAAAATGTGTTGTTGAAATAATTCTTAAGGAAACTGCAAAATTAACTGCATTATTATCTGCAATTAATATTAATGTTGTATGCAATGAAATACATTTCTCGAGAACCATATACTACATCTGAGCAGGACTTGGCCTTTCTCCTTATCTTATGTCACACTGACCTGCTAGTCTGAATGGCATGATCACACACATCCATTCTGGAGTAATAACATAGTTTAACATATAAGAGCTATGAGCTAACTGCGGCCTGTAGTCACGCGCAGCCAAGATGGCCTTGACTGTTTAGCAAATAAAGAGAACAATGCTGACCGCATAAATTAGCACCTATAACAACAAGCCATTGGACTCACTAAAGGAAATAATATAATAACACAAGGAAGTACTACACTTAACCATGAGATGTTCTAGCTTAACACAACAGTGATTCTCGATAATGCTTGCTCTTACCCAGAGTCATCACCGGCTCTGTTAACATGTAGACAAATGTGTTTTTAAGGTTTGTTCTTACACTGTTACAGTCATGTCCTGTGAGAGATGTACAACTGTGCATGTGCAAAAATAAAGAACGGTACCCCTCCCATTTCTAGTTGAGGCACCAACGATGTGCAGGTGTTTTTATTCCATCAAGTAAGCCTGTATTCCTGCCCTAAAGATGTCAACATCAACAGGTTATGGGCCCAGGAGGGAACATGGAAGCTGATGTGATAGGTAATATTTTGACGGAGATGAGAAAAATTACGAGTTATGGGAGAAGACGTCTTCACATGAAGACGAAGTAGACAGAAAAATGAAGTTACCTACGCCGAATCGATAAGGGTTTTAGCGCATGGCGCCATCTAACCGCATGGCGTGAAGCACATGGCACAAGTGTGCTTTGGGAGTGTCAACGGATAAAAGGGTCCATGCGCCGGGCGCATGGTCTAAAAGGGTTGTAATAAGTGTCTTCATTAATTCATGGGTGTATTTTGGGCGTAACATGCAATAAACCAATCAGAGATTCACCTCCCATTCCCTTTAAGAGCCAGGCGCATTGTACGTTTTGCACATAGCTATTATGACGGCGGATTTGCACTGTAATATATTTATTTGTAATCTTTTGCATGTTCGTGTGCTGCTCTGCTTCCCTGTGTGTTTGCAACAAGCATAGTGTGCACACGCTGTGCCTACGCCATGCGTTAGACTAATTTGCTGTTAAAATAACTATGACGTGCTGCGCCATTGACTTTAGACCAGGTTTTCGTTGGTCAATGGCGCGATCACTTTCCAATGCCTCAAGATAGCAATACACTCAGAATTATCCTGAACACACATCCCTGTTAGACCAGCACTACCATGGGCTCAAATATAAGTGCAGGTGCATTTGCTATTTAAACAACGTGGGCGCCTGATGGGAAAATGACAACTGCGTTGGTCTTAAACTAGCAAATACAGTTGCGTTCAGACTTTGCGCTGTGTTGCATCGGGTGCAAGATAGGGCCCTAAGTCTTTCCCGCATAATGAGAAGCAGCAGATGATGGGAGAAAAGCATTGATGATATTGAGGGAACATTATGCAGGTAAAGGGAAGCCACATGCGATTAGCCTCTACACAGAGCTAACTTCTCTTCAGAAAGCCACTAACGAAAGTGTTATGGACTATATCATTCATGCAGAGACGGCTAATACAGCACTGAGGAATGCTGATGAGACTAGTGACGGGATGTTTATTGCAATGATTCTGAACGGTTTGCCCAAAACATTTAAGCCGTTTGCCATTCACACAAGACAGTAATGAGGAGATGACTTTTGGTGAGTTCATATCCAAGTTGAGGAGCAACGAAAGCACAGTGTCACGGTTCCTCATTGCAATGTAGAGAGAGACAGGCGCGAAGGGTTTGTAATACTCAAATCACTTTAATACTCAGGACTCGAAAACAAACTGCCACGTGGGGCTAAAACAGAGGTAAGCAATACATGGAACGCGTAACAGGAGACATTGAACGACAAGAGACAAGACCAAACACTAAACCTAAATACACTTACTAACGATGACAATGAAAAACACCTGGACATGGAAATTACCTAAACCGTGATCTATTGGGTGAACAGAAACATGTGACAAGACCTGGAAGTGAGGGGCGGGAACATAAACCCAAAACAAAACACACCGGGAGGAATCTCAAGACAAAACAAGGCACAAAAGGGACACTAGGGGGAGCCATTACATCACACACTGGGAAGCAACTAAAAGGGAACATGAGAAACAGAACCACCGTGCATGCACTGAATACCAAAACAAAAGTAGACATATACACATGAGACCTAACAGAACAAAACAAGGGAGTCCATATAACAGCCCATCTGGGGCTGGACGTTACACACAGAGACGTTTAGCCCCATTCCCACTGACAATATTGTGATGAAAGCAAGTAACGTTAACGTCAGCTGGCCAAGAGGGAAAAAAAAGGACAGACTCAAATTGAAAAAACAAAAAATGAGAGAAAATGTAAAACAGGCAACAGATGCTGAAGGCCACATATCTGCATTTAAAAAAAAGTGACTGTCATGTTCGTGGACTGAAACAAAAAGGGCTGATGGTTGATATGGGAGCAAGGTTACATATGTCACAGACATCGGAAGGTTTAGGGGTTTGACAAGACTTTCAAAGTGGAAAAACATTCAGTGGAGCTGGCTGACAGAAGACGAACAAATGGTGTCACGGAGAGGTGCTGCGGAGGTCTACCTGAGAGACGACACAAGTCATCGTGTGAAAACAACGCTGACAAAGGCGCAGTTAATTTTCTCCATTAAAGCAGCGACAACCAACAAAGCTTTAGTCAACTTCCAACTGGTGTATCCAGCTCATCCACAAGAATGGTACCATTTTTGACATTGAAGAGTTTGATAGTTAAGTCTATCTTAACACTATAAGTGATGAAAATGATGATGGATGTAATGGGTCCTATGATATTCATAAATGGCACAAAATTCTTGGTCACTGTAATTTTGAATGTGTCAAAAGTTAGAAAAGCTACCTGAGGGAATGAAAATCATGGGTAAGATTGACAAATCTAGCCTAAACTGTGAAGTCTTACATGGGTAGAAATCGAGAGCCTGATGAAAAGGCAAAAGCGGCACCTTGTGCACACTGATTTGGCTCGTCCTTTAGAAACAAATAGGCAAAAGATGGGTTCATATACACTAGCATTTTCTGATTATTATTCTGGGGAAGTTTTTTCGTATTTCCTGTAAAAGCCACTGAGAGGTTTAGGGCTGACATGGCCCCTTATGGTAAAGTTAAATGCATCAGGTCGGATATTGGCATATACAGACAGGACATGAAAAAGTTAGACTCACGATGTGAAAGGTTTTGTTCTTGTCAGGTACGATAAATTTATTCTCTTCATCCAATCACACTATGCACCTGCCTGCCTTACAAGCATCACCACTGTTGTATCGGAATATGTAGACAACTACAAATATCTAGGGGTCTGGTTAGACTCTTCAATCTGCTCCCAGACCCACATCAACCAGCTACATTCCAAAATTAACAACACTGCATCACTCATCAGCAGGATTGTGTCAATGAGATTACTAAGTGGGCCCAGGAATACTTCCAGAAACCACTGTCGATAAACACAATCCGCCGTGCCATCTGCAGAATCCAACTAAACCTCTATCATGCAAAAAGGAAGCCATATGTGAACATATTCCAGAACCGCCACAGTGTCCTGTGGGCCAAGGCTCATTTAAAGTGGAATAATGTTTAATAGACTGACAAGTCCAAATTTTGTCATTCTTGTTGGTAATCACGGACGCCGTGTCCTCCGGGCAAAAGAAGAGGGAGACCTTCCATCATAATATCAGCGTTCATTTCAAAAGCCAGGTTCTCTGATGGTATGGGGGTGCATAAGTGCATATGGTAAGTGCAGCTTGCATGTTTTGGAAGGCACTTTGAATGCTGAAAGGTATATAAAGGTTTTAGAGCAACATATGCTCCCATCCAGCCAATGCCTGTTTCAGGGAAGGCAAATGCAAAACCACATAGTGCAGCTATTACAACAGCATGGCTTCATTGTAGAAGCGCCCAGGTGCTGAATTGGCCTGCCTGCAGTCCAGGGCCCGGTTCCCCGATAACTTTCATACTTAGCGGGCTAAGAAGAATCAAAAAGATATATCTTACCGAAGTTGTTTATGTTCCTAAAAGTGTTCCCCGAAGTGTCCCTTAGGAAGGTTCTTAACGCGCTGCCTCTAAAGTTCGACGTTACAAAGGCGCTGTCCCAAGGGAAGGTGCTGAATTTGTTGTCATCGATTGCTCAGGAATCGATTTTTCACTTCACAAAAAGGTGCATTATGTGTTAAGAAAGACAACACGTTCTATGTAAATGAAACATTCCTCAAATTATTACAGTAACATTTATTTTAGCATAGTTTAAGTTATCAGTAAAATATAGACTTACTAATTCAATTATCAAATTGTCAGTAATGTGTTTATATGATATGTTGTGACTGGTAGACGAACCGGGTATCCCTCGATAATCATTCACCCTCCTCATCCTGTTGTGCCACTTGTCCCGCTTCTTGACGTGGGTTTAACGACTTAATGTAATACACTTTTATATCAATGGTAAGATACTTTACAATCAGAAGTGTTTGGCAAGCAGCTTCAGTTACTTCTGTTTAATGTGGTTTTTTATTGCCATTTGTTAATGTTTACAATAAAAAGCAACCTATCTACAATAAACAGAGAGAGAGAGAGTTAGATAGAGTATAGGGTGGGGAAGCAACGTAAAAAAAGGGCACAAAGAGCTATGGAGCGACATAGCAAGGCTGCCTCCGGATCAGGCACACCGAGGTCCTGGCAGGACGTCAGGAAAAATCTCAAAAGGGCTTAAGTTTGGCCGAATAAAACAATTGACATGGACTAAACGGCTCCGCGGCCAGCGCCGTCTTTGATTCAATACAAGGACACGTTGGATCGCTGCCATAGTTGGTCACTTACTGGACACCACCATGCTTACGCATTTATAGATCTTAGCCATTTAGAGCCAAATTGTTTGCCAGACATTAATTATCAAAAGTGATTGCCAATTTAAACGCTTTAATGACATTACGAAATAGCCTTGGCTAATTACCACATATTAGTTCTGATACCAAATAAAATCAATTTCATAAATAGGCCTGTATCCATATCGAACATATTTTATTATTAGTCTTAAAATGTCCATAAAATCATTGTTGAGCCAAAACATTGTCAACATACCATAGTTTGACTTGTACTGCGCTGCACTGATTTCTAAAGACTGCTGCACAGTGGCGTCGACTAGCGACTTGAGCTCAAACAACGCTAAGAGAGAGCTTACAAATGGTCCAGACCAACCTTACAAAAGTGTGACTTACAGAAGATATACTTAGCGTACGAACGTGTCGGGAACCATGCCATGAGGTTAAGAGAGAGGTTAAGGAATAGGTTAAGAACTACTTAGCGATAAGAACGTTTTGGGGAACCGGGCCCAGACCAACCTTACAAAAGTGTGACTTACAGAAGATATACTTAGCGTACGAACGTGTTGGGAACCATGCCATGAGGTTAAGAGAGAGGTTAAGGAATAGGTTAGGAACTACTTAGCGATAAGAACATTTTGGGGAACCGGGCCCAGATGTTTCACCTATAGAGATCATTTGGTGCATCATTAAATGAAAAATGTGTCAAAGACGACCACAAACTCTTCAGCAGCTGGAAACCTATATAAGACAAGAATGGGACCAAATTCTTTTCCCCAAAAACACCAAAACTCCACACGCTTATAACCTCGATGCCAAGACGTCTTCAAACTGTTTTGAAAAGAAAAGGACATGCCCCTAAACATGCCCCCGTACCAACTATTTTGAGACCTGTAGCTAGAATAAAATTCGATTTTTTTTTTCAGTTTAAACATTTGTTATGTTATCTATGTTCTATTATGAATAAAATTTTGGCTAATGTGATTTGACAGTCTTTTCATTTTATATAAATTTAAAAAACGTCCCAACTTTTATGGAATTACGATTGTATTTACAATTCTCTCCTAGGCAAAAAACTCCATCTTACCTGAGATCATTAATCTTCAGGGCCCGGTTTTTCAAAAGGTTTAATCCGGATAAAATTGATCCGGATTTAGTAATCTTTTTTTTTGCGATCCGTGATCACGTAATCCATCTTACTTTTGAGCCAGTTTTTCAAAGCAACATTGGATCGGATCAATCTGATCCGGATAGGAACTTTTCAGGATCACCAAATCTGGATAACCAGTGCTCAAACAGGATAGG
>JACXGM010001353.1:0-13027 GCA_016801145.1 Umbra pygmaea
TCATTAGGGACCCCCAATAATATTTTTTTTATTTTGGGGGTCCCAGACAAATATTTTTAACATTGAATAAAATCATCGATAACGATTTTTAAAATGATTGGTCTTTAGAGACGCTTTATAATTTATAGCAGTATTTAATATATTTTAGCACAAGGCAGCGATCAGGGCAGCCAGTCCAAGTGAGTTCCTATCCAGCGTCACAGGTTGTTGTCATGCTGTTCGTGCACACATGAATTTGAAAACGGCAAACCGAAACCACAAGGACAGTTAAGAATGAAATTGGGAATGAAAATCCTATAAGTGCTTTATGTTGTTCTTTCCAGAATTGCTTATATCACAATATTAGGAAAGTATTTGGCAAAATCGCCACTGTAATGATTAGAAGAGTATGTTTGTCAATGTTTCTAGCTAGCTTTCTGGATTTGAAGCCAAATGAGCTGACAGCAGAACTAGCAGCTAGACTAGTTATTCAAAACTAGCTTTTACAACCTATTTGTCCATTCAGTGATGATGAGCAATAACCAGGACTTACTTCAAGTCTGTGATTTAAGTTAATTTGATTTGAGCATTAATGAGTGTGTATATCAGAGCTTGGTAAGCTAGCTAGGAACATAATATTATTTAAGTGAATCATGGAAGAGAGGAAGAGTAAAATAAAAGATGATTGACTTTTTTGAAGGGTAAATTGTGCTTATGTGATAACATGGCTGTTGTTGCAGGAAATTGTAGGTATTGGCTTAGTGAACACTGATTATTCATTGATGTCTTCTTGAACATGTATTTAATAAAGCCTAAGGTTTTTCCATAATAATTAATAAGAAAAAAATATATATTTTGCACCATATAGTATGGTTAAAAAGCCAGTTGACCACAGCTTAGCTCAGGCCAGCCATGTACAGCCCAACGCATATCAGCCAAGTACAGCAGCCAAGAAAAGCCCAGCCAAGTACAGGAAATACTGTATAAATTCAGGTTCAATACAGTTTGACCGAATACTTCTCATCAGATTGCGCTACTTTCTCTGCTTATCAATGACACAAACAGTAAAACATCTTAATAAAACCAAACCATATGAAACATATTAACCAAATAATACAAAAGCCTATGACAAATATAACAGTCATTGTTAAAAAATCTCATGTTCATGTCTTAATATAGTCATGTTGTAGGCTAACTAAATAATCAAAGCAATAACATGCCACTGAAAATGTCTGTGCATGGCCCTGATCTAGACAAAGGTGTATTAAACGTTTCCCCAAAGATTTTGGTTTGGATTATGGATTGACTCATTTGAATCAAGTCAAAAGTAGGGTGTCCTCAAAATGTTGCGTACAGTATATAGTGTATCTGGTAGTCTTCATATTTTACAATTTTTATTTTTTTAAGTCTTAAGTAATTTCAAACCCTGTTCTTTACAGTCGGTCTGCTACATATAACATATTCAATGAGTTTTCCTTTCAGTCGGATACGCAAAGTGGGTAAAATAAAAAAACACGACTTGGGAGAGTTGTTTGTGGAGTCTGCAGGATTTGAGCTATTATTGGTTAGTTTATTTTCTATTAAATCTGATAACCCTGCTTGGCACTCACTTAATTGTATACACATTAACTAGCCTGAACATTGTCCTGTTAAACATTGAAATGATTTGCAACACTTTATGCAAACTAACAGATTATATGGCAGCAGTACATGGTTGGCGGCATGCAGAATGCATATATTGCTGCAGTACATACTCACAGCACTGAAAACCAAGAACAACCCAGGGAGGTTTCTATAAACTGCTGATAAGGTATTGTTTTCTCTGTTATGACTAGCTCAATTATGAGAGTTGATACAGAAGATTAACATTATTTTGAAGCATATAACTTCTAAACAATGGAGTACACATGTACATTATGAATCCAAATGTATGATTTGGCGTGAACTAACTAGAAAAAAGCATATTTCTATGATATCTAGCCATGTAATAGTGAACCTCTTGCTCCAGAATCAGATTCTTCAACAAACATATACAAGCTATTGTTTAGCCATCAAGATGACATGGTAGTCTTTCTCTTCTTTGCCCTGATGCGTGAAGTAGGTTTGTTAGATCTTTTTCTTTTCTTTGCCCTTACGGGGTATGTGGTATAACACATTCTTGTGCCTGTGAATAGAAATGCCTTCCAAAGTCTAGAGTAATAGTAGCAGTGAAGAAATTAAGGAAAGAATGGGATAGAGTGGTAAGGAAAATGATTTACTTCAATAAATAATATGAACCCAGTCTTGTGACCTAATATTCAAAATATGTAGTAATTTGTTAATGACAAACAGTATTTCAAACTGATGGGGGAGCAAAAAAAGAATTGTCCCTTTCCAGGACACTGTATTTTAAAGAGAATTTCTAAAAAAGCCAAATAACTTTACAGATCTTCATAGTAAAGGGTATAAACAATGTTTTCCATGCTTGTTCAATGAACCATAAAATTATGGGTGTTAAGACACCAACAGCTTACAGACAATAGGCAATTAATATCACAATTAGTTATGAAATCTGAGGACACTAAAAAGAGACCTTTCTACTGACTCTGAAAAACATCAAAAATAAGATCCCCAGGGTCCCTGCTCATCTGCGTGAACCTGCCTTTATGCTGGTATGGCATGCTGCAAGGAGGCATGAGGACTGCAGATGTGTCCAGAGCAATGAATTGCCATGTCTGTACTGTGAAATGCTTAAAACAGCACTACAGGGAAACAGGAAGGACAGCTGACCAACTTTGCAGTGGCAGATCATATGTAATAACACCTATGCAGGATCAGTACTGCACATCTGAATATCACACCTGCAGGACAGGTACAGGAAGGATACAACTGCATGAGTTACACCAGGAACGTGCAATCCCTCAATCAGTGCTCCGACTATCCGCAATAGGCTCATCCTGACATGACCCTCCAGCATGACAGTGCCACCAGCCATACTGCTTGTTTTGTGTGTGATTTCCTGCATGACAGGAATTTTAATGTTCTGCCATGGCCAGCAAAGAGCACAAATCTCAATCCCATTGAGCACTTCTGGGACCTGTTGGATCAGAAGCTGAGGTTAGGGACCACCAAGAAATGTCTGGGAACTTGCAGGTGCCTTGGTGGAAGAGTGGATTAACATTTCACAGCAAGAATTGGCAAATCTGGTGAGTTCCATTAGGAGGAGATACACCATAGTTACTTAATGCAGCTGGTGGCCACACCAGATACTGCCTGTTATTTTGGATTTTGACCACCCCTTTGTTCATAGACACATTATTCCATTTCTGTTATGTCTTAGATGCTGAATATTTTTATGTTCATACAAATATTGTCACATTAAAGGGGTGGTTCAGAATTTTTGACATAAGACCTAATTTCCAAATTAGCCAGTGTGTCATTTATCAGTGGAGACATCCAGTCCTTCCAGTTGCAGAGTTGGTCGGTGCTAGGCTAGCGCAAGTCAGTGGCGTAATTTTACTTTGCTCTGGTTAGTAGTACTGTAGTTGGTAATTCGCAGGCTACATCCATAGACCATATATGGCTATAGCAGCGGCGGAGTGATATTACCTAGGCTACAGAGAAAGCCAGTTTCCATGACAATCACATGAGTTTATTTACCTGCTGCTGTTACTCATTGCTGCAGAAGCAGAGTACATTGCACAAAGGTATCAACAAAATAGTACTACTATGGCCATGTTAGAAAGCCTTCCCGACTGTAGTGTACTTCTCTGTTTACTTTTCGGCGCAGTACTACTAACCAGAGCAAAGTAAAATTCTGCCGCCGCTGAGAAACTAGCCCCCTTAAAATCTAATTTGATCATTGAGATGCAAGGATAGTTTTATTTTGAACATTATTCTATCATCACAGACATTTACATCGATAGTCTGGCATTATAATTTATTTGCCTCGGGTCTACTGTGGAATGGGTAAGACTGTTTTTAGTAGCAGGCTAGCAGTAACTATTGACTAGCGCTAGCCTAGCACCAACAAACTCTACAACTGGAAGGACTGGATGAAAAGTGTTGTAAACAGTCTCCACTGATAATTAACTCACTGGCTAACTTGGAAATTAGGTCCTATCTCCAAAATTCTGAACCACCCATTTAAGTTCACTGACAAATAACATTTGAAAGTCAAAGAATGTTTCTGTTTTTGCTGAGTTTACTTTAATTTCAACAATATTTTGTTAAAACAAAAACATATCATAAGGTAGTATGATATTCTGAAAAACATGGGTTTAAATATAACTTAATATTTGAAGACCTTGCTGGTGTCGATGATAGCCTGTAAATTCTGACAAGGTTGGCACACACACACTGGAGAAATTTTGGACCACTTCTCCATGCAGCACATTTCAAGAGTTTTGAGAGTCTTAGGAACTGCCCTCTTCAATTCAATTGGATTCATGTCTGGAAGCAGAGATGGACATTGGAAAACCTTAATTCTTTTGTTCCTGCAACCATTTCGGTGTTCATTTTAATATACAGTATGTTTAAGGTCATTGTCTTGTTGAAAGATCCATCTACAGCCAAAATTTAATTTCCTGGCAGAGGCAACCAGGTGTTGTGCTAAAATATTCTGATACTTGTCATCAATCTTAATATGCTCTGGACAACTAATAGCAAAAAAAAACAAAGCATAAATGATCCACCATCATACTGTAGTGTGTGTTTTGGGAGCTTTCTTGGTGACCTCAACATACAATTCCAATTTTCAGTACCAAAACACTTGGCAAAGTTCAGACACTGCAGTTTGTCTTTCGTGCTCAGTAAGGGGTTCTTTTGTGCAACCCTTCCATATCAAGAGCTTATTGCCATGGATATGTAGCCTGGTTAACACCAGACCCTTCTCAGTTCTGACTGAGAGTGGGTCTGGGCAAGGTTCATTCACAGCCCATTTCTAAAGGGGCGTCACCAACGGACGCCGCTCAAATGCGACTCGGCACATTTGGATATATCAGACTTGTCACAGAGTGATTAAAAATGGCAATAGTCAAACGTAGAGTTTTGGTTGAAAAATGAAGTTCTTTTACTTAGTGATCCAACCAAGGAAAGTATACAATTTAAGGAAAATAAAGTGGTGGCAAAAAACAACGGCCACGAATATACACAGTGGAAATTAGCAGAAATAATGGAACTCTATTTCCTAAACTTGGCATAAAACATGCAGTTGTACATATGCAAGCACACTCTCAATAAACAGCAATAATCTCCCATGCTCCTCTAACCAGCACCAACACTTAAATAGGGAGAACACAGCACAGCTGATGGGAATGAGGTGCTGATAAGAGTGACGCGGGGAGGAGGGAGCACGGTGGTTTCAATAGACAGGGGACCCAGACCGCCGTATCCTGTTTGCGCCAGTAGGGGGAGCTCCAGGAGAGATGTTGACAGTATCCCCCTCTGACACGCAGCTCCGGCGATCCGGCCGGTGCTGATGGAAGTCGTGCAGGAGTGAGGGGTCCAACACGTCCCGGGGCAGAACCCAGCCCCGCTCCTCAGGACCGTACCCCTCCCAATCCACGTGGTACTGGAGACCGCCCCTCCACCGTCTTGAATCTAGGATTGACCCCATAGCGTAAGCCCGGTCCCCGTCGACCTCCAACGGCGGAGGGAGGGTCTCCAGCATCCCGGCCTCACGGAGAAGGCCTTTCACCACCAGCCTGAGGAGGGAAACATGATAGACAGGACAAATATGCATACTAGAGGGCAGTGTTGTAGTCAAGACCACTTAACCCGAGACCAAGACAAGACCAAGACCACAGTGTATCGAGACCGAGACAAGACCAAGACTTTTAGGGCCCGAGACCAAGCCGAGACCAAGACCGAGGGAGGGTGAGACCGAGTCAAGACCAAGACCAGCGCCCCACACTACATGACACAATAAAATGTGAAACATGATCAAAAGAGCTTCTCATATTGATCTGAAAGATCCACATTCCCATAAAAACACAGATACAAAACACTGAAAGCTGAAATCAACTTAACCATTGTTATTTAATACTCCTGGGTGACTTCCATCATTTAGTACAGAATGTAAAACAATTATTCATTGTTCATCACTAAAGTCTTCACTTTTCTTCGCCTTTTATCAACAATACATAAAGTTATGTTGTTTTTAAACCAACAACAATTGTTTTTTTTCAAAACCACATAGCTAAATGTGTAAAAAAGATGCCAAACATTCCACATTTAAAATGCAGAAAAGCTGTGTATTGTAATGAATACAGTAATTCTATGTGAAATGTTGATGTTTAGAAACAACTATTGCAAGTAAGAGTAATCAAAGCAACAAAAGATATCTAATACAAATAGGTCAGAGAGTCCGTGGCCTAACTGCATGTGATTTATAAAAGTACATAATTGATTTAATTGGGAGCAGTTTCATCAAAAAGTAAACACTATATAAATCAATGGTATTTTGGCCATCACATTTTTCAAATAGGTAAACAAGGAAGTTAAATGATTGATATGTTATGAGCCAGAGAGTGTGTGCTGGTAAAAAGTTATATATTTGATCTGCAACTGTAAATTGGAACTTAAAAATTAGCTCTCTGAAAGTAACGTGCCATACAATAACCTATTTAAATTAGTCATTTCTCATATAAGTTGAGGCGCATTACTCAGTATCCAATCTCTGCTCATATCTATAGGTTAGCTCTCTATACCTAAACGAGAGAGCATCACCTTGGCGCGTAGCTTTAATGTCGGGAGCTGTATGCAGCTGACATTAGCTAAGGTCGATGTAACTTAACATTAGCTACACACGCGCAGCAGTTTGTCTACGTTACTCATCGATCAAATAAGACTATGGTGGGACAAAAATTAGCTTTGGAGCAGGAGCATCGATAAGAGGACTCGTTAACATCGAGTGCATACAATATCGATGGTTCATAAAACTTAGAACCCAGAGCCGTATGTAAAGATGGCTTTATGGCTCTGTTAGAACAGGTTCTCGAGTGGAACTGGTTTTCAATGCTCATCCGAGGCAGGTTGCTAACGTTAGCTAGCCAGCTTTGCTAAACATCACTCTTACACATAGTTTACCTTTCTTTAGTCCCCACCATCCCTGAAATTGAAGCACCTCAGTATACAAGTATGCTTTCTTCTGGATGTTGTTTTAATAATATATTCTTTATGATTTTTGTTGCCGAATTGTATAACTGAAGATTTTGCAGACATCTTCTCCCATTCCCAGACAAATACAACTCACTTTCTTGGGAGTGCGAGTGAAAGGGGGTGGGGATGGGTGACAGCGGTAACAAAAATACATAATTAGCCATGAGTTGCGTTATTGCTTAGATTTGAATCTGTACGTTTTACATCCAATAAAAGCAAGGATGTTTACAAAAAATAGACAATATACTGACAATTTAGTGATATTTCCACAGTTATGGTCTTGACTGGTCTTGAAAAAAAGTCCAGAGTCCTCAATGTCCGAGACCGAGACAAGAACGAGTACAAATTCCAAGTCTCCTCCGCTCACCGAAACCACTCGTCTACTGCGGGGACCTGGGACTGGCTCGCGTGCCAAGGAGCCAGAACCGGCCCGAACCCTAACACACATTGAAATGGTGTGAGGCCCGTGGAGGAGTGGCGCAGGGAGTTTTGGGCATATTCTGCCCAAGGTAGGAATCGAGACCTCTCTGGTCCTGACAATATGTCCTCAGAAACCTACCCACTTCCTGGTTTATGCACTCAACCTGCCCATTCGCCTCCGGATGGAACTGGGAGGTGAGGCTGACTGCGACCTCCTACCTTTCCATGAAAGCCCTCCAAACGTGGGATGTAAACCGGGGACCGCGGTCAGACACAATATCCTCCGGTACACCATAATGCCGGAAGACATGTGTAAACAACGCCTCTGCGGTCTGTGGGGCCTTAGGCACCCCAGGCAGAGGGAAGAGATGGCAGGCCTTCGAGAACCTGTCCACAACCACCAAGAGCGCAGTATTCCCCTCAGAAAGAGGGCAGATCGGTAAGAAAATCTATTGATAAATGTGACCATGGTCGTTGTGGAACAGGAAGAGGCTTTAACTTCCCTGTAGGAAGGTGACTTGACGCTTTACTCTTGGCACATACCGAACAGGAGGAGACATAAACCCTCATGTCCTTGGCTAGGTTAGGCCACCAATATTTGTCCTCCAGACAGCTGATCGTGCGGCCAATACCCGGATGACCGGAGGAGAAGTTTGTGTGCGCCCAGCTGATGAGCCTGTCCCGGACTGATGCGGGTACGTAAGTGTGGCCCGCAGGACATTGTACAGGAGCAGGCTCCGTGCACAAAGCCTGTTGAACTGCCTCATCCAATTCCCAAATAATGGGTCCAACAATGCACACTTCGGGAATGACAGGACTCTCATCTACTGGGCATTCCTCCGCGTCATGCTGGCATTTGATAGCGCATCGGCCTTGCTGTTCTTGCTGCCTGGAATATATGACAAAGGATAAGTGAACCTTGACAGGAAAAAAGACCACCTTGCCTGTCGAAGGTTCAATCTCCTAGCTGACCGGATGTACTCCAGGTTACGGTGGTCGGTCCAGATGAGAAAAGGGTGTTTAGCTCCCTCAAGCCAGTGCCTCCATGCCTTAAGGGCACTGACAATGGCTAGCAGCTCACGATCACCGACATCATAGTTACGCTCTGCAGGCATCAACTACCTTGAGTAGAAAGCGCAAGGACGGAGCTTCACAGAGGTTCCGGACCTCTGCGATAACACCGACCCCACCCTACTCTCGGAAGCATCCACCTCCACCATGAACTGCATCGTCGGGTCAGGGTGGGTCAGAACAGGTGCGGATGAGAAAAGGACCTTTAGGGAGGTGAAAGCCCTATCCGCCTCATCGGTCCACCGCAATCTGCTTGGCCCAACCTTAAGCAGGGACGTGATCGGAGCTGCAACCTTGCCAAAGCCATGAATGAACCTTCGGTAATAATTAGCAAAACCTAGGAATCGCTGTACTGCTTTCACTGTGGTCGGAGTCAGCCAATTACATCCTTTTCCATCTTCACCCTGGCCGAGGTAATGCGGTAACCCAAGAAGTAGACGGCTCGTTGGAAAAACAGGCATTTTTCCTCCTTGATGTAGAGCTCATGCTCCAACAGTCTTCCAAGCACTTCGCAGACCAGGGTTACGTGTTGTTCGCGTGTAGCCATGTATATCAAAATATAATCAATATACACAACCACACCGCGCCCCCGCATGTCCCGGAAGATGTCATTCACTAAGGCTTGGAACACTGAAGGAGCATTCATACGACCATATGGCATGACCAGATATTCGTAATGGCCTGTTGTAGTGCTAAACGCCGTCTTATGCTCATCTACCTCTTGGATACGCACGAGACTGTAGGCACTTCGTAGGTCCAATTTTGTAAAGGGAGTGGGTATGTATAACACACCGTTATGTTTTTTAGTGCGCTATAGTCTATACATGGACGCAGACCCCCATTTTTCTTCCTTGAAAAAAAATACTAGAAGATGCAGGTGAGGATGAGGGGCGTATGTAACCTTGACGCAGTGATTCTGAGATGTCTGTTTCCATCGCCTCAGTCTCAGCGTACGAAATGACGGTATACATGACTCCTAGGTCGCTCCTGGTCGAAGGTCAATGGCACAATCCCAGGGCCGATGGGGGGGTAATTTGGATGCCCTCGATTTCGAGAAGACATGAGCCAGGTTTGAATATTCAATAGGAATGGGAATGATGGAAGCACTGTCTGGACTTTCCACCGTGGTGGATCTCAGCAAAACCGGAACACACCTTCCCAAACAATCAAACGACCATCCCGCAATGGACCTAAGAGGCCAAGCAACAGTAGGATTATGCTTAGACAACCAGGGGAGTCCTAATACTATCGGACATATAGGTATATCTATGGCAAAAAAGGAAATGCGTTCAGAATGAATGTCGCATACAGTCATTTGTAATAATGGGGTTTCATAGCATACCGTGCCTGATCCTATAGGCTTACTGTCTATGGCCTGTATGGGTAAAGGGTTTCCCAAAGGTAAAGGGTTTGCCCCCACCTTAACTCATTCTGGGCCGGAATCTTTAAAACTAAAATGTTTAAAAAAGATATGACTTCCAACCTTTATGTGTGCCTTACTTGGATTTACCCCTGATACCCTTTCTCTTAAAGGCAAGGCTCATGTAAAGAAAAAGCACCACCTAACTTCACATGATGGAGTAGGGACAATATACAGTTTTTGAAATTAGATCAAATCAGGCTCTTTGCACAACTTTGGAAAGACTTGGACCCCTTTCTAGAATTATGAGAGCTTACAAATCGCACCTAATAAGGAAAACTTGAAATGTCAAAGTGGAGCAGTGAAGCCCACCCTCCCCCATTTCCACTACCAAATTATTATGAAAATTGGAAAATCTCTCTGCTGCGGAAAAGAGTAAAATAGTGCAAAACAAGGTATGAAAACATTAGATATTTCACAAAAACTGATCATCCAACTGTGAAAAGATTTCTGGCTGATTCAGAGCCCAGATGGGTTTGTGCAAATAAAGACATAATGAGGAAGGTTACTGTCAGACAAATGCAGAAACTCTCCATAAACTCACAATTGAGTTTGAACCCTGAGGCACCACCATAGCGACAGCAGGTTCAGACAGCAAACCCTCTGACTTAACAATATTTCAGTTAAAATCAAATTATATCCCCCCTCCTTGTGGAAGAGCCCCTTATAAGACCCATTGTGTTTTTTTGCATTCACTTTTGTTAAATTCCCTGAAAGGTGCTAATAAAACATAAGTTGACATAAATTTGACAAACTTTAACTGTGTAAAATCTTTCACAATGTTACATAATGGGTTTGTCTTTTATCTGAACTGTAACACAGTAACATCAATATTTTCGGATGGAATAGGTTGGCATAGATATTAAAAAAATTAAAACAGTTAGAGGGAGCTCTATAACATAATGGCAAGCAAACAACCAGCACATGTGCAGATAGAAGGATTGTACTGTAGGTGCAGTTCTGATCTTGTAATAATATGAAAAACATCTTCACATTAGGGGCCCAGGCATACATTTTTCTCATGGGATTCAAGATTCCTGGTCACGACTCTATATGTTAACTCATAAATTAGGCTATAACCCAACAAATAGTATAGGACATTACACAGATTTTTATAAACATGTGTTAAACCATCATGAGTTTATCCATCCCGACCTAATCCTGAGTACAATAACTTGATCGTTTGCAAACGAACGGTAGTTTTGGTGAATGTCGGCAAATGGGAACCGATCGTACAATGGTGAAAGGAACAACTAATTTGTCTTCATGATTTCCTAAATTATTTGTTTTTGAAGGTATATTTTCGGGTTGTTTTTACTATTTGTATTGACAGGACAGTAAGAAGCAGAAGCTAGCGAGACAGGTAATTGGAGACAGAGAGAGGAAGGGCACAGACAGTCGTCCGACCCGGACTCGAACCCCAATCGCGAGGGGGCATGGTCTGGAGTTTGGAACGCCCATTTATACTAAACCGCTGGACAGTTTTATTATTTTTTGCATCAAACTATGATTTTTCTTGAGAACTTATAAAATGATTAAGGCAAGATCGCTTTGTGGTCCATACGCATCTTTCCAGTAGGGTAAGATAGTATGTATATCGCTAGTAGTAGCTACGGTAGTTCATGTGTACAGTGAAAACAGGATCATTTTGAATTTGTTGCTAGTCAAAAAACGTTGTCACCCACCCTTATGCTTAGTGAATTTACTGGTATACACGTGTTGTATGCATTCATAACATATACTAGATGTTAATGTGTTAAAATGTTTTTTTGACGAAACGAATGTTAAGTCCATGATTAGCAGTGGGCTCTACATTGCCATCATTTACTGAACTGTCGCTAGATGGCAGTACCTTCCTTATTTTTATTCGGATAATTTTATATTTTCTTGCAGAGTGAACAATAACTTCATATAATTTATTGTAACTATAGAATTTTATTACATAATATATATTTTTTGCAGTATTTAGGAATGGCCACATCATGGCAGAAAATCGAACTGTTCTATGAACGGATGCTGGAGAATGGAGGTAACTATGCTCTTTTTGCATCTATGTGCAGACAGTGCTCACATAAGGCTGCAGCTCTCAGTTGCCTACAACATTGTTTCATATTACATATACATTTCCTAGCCTTTTTCTGTTTGTTTCCAGACAGCAGGACAGACCGCTGGTTCCTTGTGTACTCACCAGTTCCAATCACCTGCATCTTCCTGTTCTACCTACTACTTATATGGGTGGGCCCCAAGCTGATGGCCCACAGAGAGCCAGTCAAACTCAAGCCTGTACTCATAGTTTACAACTTTGCCATGGTCTGCTTGTCCTCCTACATGGCCTATGAGGTATGAAATCAGGAGAAAGCTTGAAGGACTTGTTTTATACGCTTTGTATCTAGTGTACTGTGTGTTAATCAAGGATGTTAAGCTATTCTGCCTGTAAACATACCTGCATTGTGGAATCCATTTTTTCTGTCCTCAGTTTGCGGCATCATCCTGGTTGGCTAACTATAGTTTGCTCTGCCAGCCTGTAGACTACAGCACCAGCCCCCTGGCAATGCGGGTAACAAGTATTCTCCTATTATATATTATTTTGGCCTCCCACTTGGTGGGTTCGAATCCTGTTCATGGTATTTCTGACTAGCCCCAGAAGGTCTGTTAGGGGTGGCGTAAATTTGCATTGCGCCACCCAGGGTAGATGGGTTAGTAGTCGGACCCAATTACCTTGTCACATTGTTCTAGTGTGACTCCTTGCGCAGGTCTGACACCTGTAAATTAAATCACGCTTGTATTGTTGGCGAATGTGTGATCCTTCCACATACACTCACCTAAAGGATCATTAGGAACACCCGTTCAATCTCTCCTTAATGCAATGTTCTACTCAACCAATCACATGGCAGCTGCTTCAATGCATTTAGGGGTGTGGTCCTGGTCAAGACAATCTCCTGAACTCCAAACTGAATGTCAGAATGGGAAAGAAAGGTGATTTAAGCAATTTTGAGG